>CAXKVX010000468.1:0-166740 GCA_964058865.1 Eleocharis quinqueflora | reverse complement strand
TGATCCGATTAGTTCATTTATGAGTGGTAAACTTTCAAGAATACTCAAAATCATCTATGAAGCCACCATGAAGAAGCATAGAATACTACTCTATGTGCTTCATGCTTGATTACTTCATTTATGGGTGACAAACGTTCAAGAAAACACAACATCTTATCCTGCTACGAGAAGTATTTCTGATCCGAATAATTCATTTATGGGTGATAAACTTTCAAAAAAACTCTAAATCTTTCCTGAAGCCACCACGAAGAAGCATATAATACTACTCTAAGTGATTCATGCTTGATTACTTCATTTATGGATGGCAACCGTTCAAGAAAGTACCACATCATCTTATCCTGCTACGGCAAGTGTTTCTGATCCGAATACTTCATTTTTGGGTGGTAACAATTATAGAAAACACTACAAAGAATTTTATCCTACTATAAGAAGTGTTTCTGATCCGATTAGTTCATTTATGAGTGGTAAACTTCCAAGAAAACTCTAAATCTTTTATGAAGCCACCACGAAGAAGCATAGAATACCACTCTAGGTGCTTCATGCTTAATTACTTCATTTATGGGTGGAAAACGTTCAAGAAAATACCACAACATCTTATCCTGCTACGATAAGTGTTTCTGATCCGAGTACTTCATTTATGGGTGGTAAACTTTCATGAAAACTCTAAATCTTTCATGAAGCCACCACGAAGAAGTATAGAATACCACTCTAAGTGCTTTATGTTTGATTACTTCATTTATGAGTGGCAAACTTTCAAGAAAATACCACAAAGCATCTTATCATGCTACGAGAAGTGATTCTGATCCGAGTACTTCATTTATGAGTGGCAAATGTTCAAGAAAACACCACAAAGCATCTCATCCTTCTACGAGAATTGGTTCTGATCCGAGTACTTCATTTATGGGTGGTAAACTTTCTAGAAAACTCCAAACCTTTCAAGAAAACACCACGATGAAACGTAGAAACCCAATCTAAGTGCTTCATGTCTGAGTACTTTATTTATTGGTGGTAAACATTCCAGAAAACACCACAAAGCATCTTATCCTGCTATGAGAAGTGTTTTTGATCCGAGTACTTCATTTTTGGGTTGTAACCATTAATGAAAACATCACAAAGCATCTTATCCTACTACGAGAAGTGTTTCTGATATGATTATTCATTTATGAGTTGTAACTTGCAAGAATACTCTAAATCTTTCATGAAGCCACCACGAAGAAGCATAGAATACCACTCTAACTGCTTGATGCTTGATTACTTTATTTATGGATGACAAACGTTCAAGAAAACACCACAACATCTTATCTTGCTACAATAAGTATTTCTGATCTGAGTACTTCATTATTTATGGGTGGTAAACTTTCAAGAAAACTCTAAATCACTTATGAAGCCACCATGAAGAAATATAGAATATCAGTCAAGAAAACTCCACAAAGCATCTTATCCTGGTACGATAAGAGGTTCTGATTTGAGTACTTCATTTATGGGTGGTAAACTTTCAAGAAAACTCCAAATTTTTCAGGAAACCATCACGAAGAAACATAGAAACTCAATCTTACTACTTCATGTCTGAGTACTTCATTTATGGGTGGTAAACATTCCAGAAACACCACAAAATATTATCCTGCTACGAGAATTGTTTCTGATCCGAGTACTTCATTTTTTGTGGTAACCATTAAAGAAAATACCACAAAGCATCTAATCCTACTACGAGAAGTTTTTCCGATCCGATTAATTCATTTATGAGTGATAAATTTTCAAGAAAACTCTAAATCTTTTATGAAGCCAACACGAAAAAGCATAAAATACCACTTGCGACTTTAGTTCAAAATTAGAGACGTAGGATGCTAGCCTAAACTTATGACTTATAGAATAATTTATTATTATTATTATTTTTACTTTTACTATTGTTTTATTATTTATTATATAATTATTATTTATATAATTTTTTTATTATGCTGATTGAATTTCATTTCTAGATTATCTAATTTGTTTGGGACTAAAGACTTTTGTTGTGTTGTTATGTTCCGAAATATTATTATTTTATTATTTTTCTTCTCCATGCATATTTTCTTGAGTGAGTCTGCAACTCAATGACAATTATTAATTATCATTAATATTTATACAATCAAATTGATTTTACATCAATAATATTACAATCAAATAATTTTTGATATTTTCATTGATCTGCCAATTCTTTTTGAAACACATCGAATTGATTTATTTGGTTCAATGAAAAGGAGGAGATTCCTGATAATTTCATATTATAGATTTAAATTTTTTTATGATGCAAGAATTTGTATTATTATATTCTCTAATCTCTATCTTTGCCTTTATTTAGTTTATTTTGATTTGCAATGCAGTTGGATAAAAAAGTGAGTAAGATCATATGTAATTTTAACTTTTTTGCATGTTTAATTTTGGGCCGAAAATACGGTCCGTTTGTATCTACTGTAGGCCCATAAAAATATAAAACTCGAGATTTTGAAACAGAAGTTGCGTTCCATTTGATATTTTGACGATGCTATATTGCTATTAGCCGAATTGATATCCTCTGCATCCTTTTACATCCGTTTAATCTTTACTGTTGAATTAAATTTAAAAGAATGTAATTTTATAATACAAATTTTTTTTAAATCACATTATTAACGATCAACCGTCCAGTCTAATCGGACGGTTCAAATTAAACGAATACAAAGAGGTGCAGAGAATATGATTCCCTATTCCCTATTAGCTTATTACAGCAAGTCTCGCACGAATTGTGAGAGATTTGGTAAGTTTAAATTTTGCAAGAAATATTTCAATAAATAATATATGTCGGAACTAATGAGAGCTCTATATAAACAAACTTACATATTATTTGAGGCTAATTAAGCGCTACATGAGAATAGTTACTCTAATATGTATTTCTGTACAATTTGAATAATTTCAAATGCATATCATTTTTTGTTTTTGCTTTGGGTGCTCCAAATTTCCTATATTTATGATGGTAAGACAAAAAATGTTATCTCTTGTTTGGTAGAGGAGGATATTAAAAGCAAAAATTTGTATTCTGTTTAAGAAGTCAAACGAGAATAAATTGAGATTACATGAAAAGTTATTGCTCCTTAAATTAAAGAGTCATCTCAGCAGAAATAACTTATTTCTGCTAAAGACTTATTCGGATACATTTCACTCGTTACTGTGCAAGTGAGAAATTACGTGAGAGTTGAGACTAAATTTCTAATTTTCCATTCGGACAGTGACGAGTGTGATGTATCCAAACATGACCTAAGTCTTGTGAGTTCTCGAAAACAAAAGAATTATCTTACTAATTAATGATTACGATAATACTAATAATACTAATAATAACAATAAAAATAATATTTTTATTTTTAATATATTTTCAATAAAAATTGTTATTTTATTTTTATTATAATTTGTAATTAAGTTCACTATTAGTTTTTAAGATGACATTGATAATGTCAATGATGATGATAATTAAATTAATTATATTATTATTATTGTTGTTGTTGTTCTATTATCATTATTTTTCATATTTTATATATTTTTAATATTTTGTTTTTAATATAATTTTGTGATTAAGATCAATGTTAGTTGTTATTTTGTGCGGAGAAACATATTCGATGTCAATAACACCACTCTATTAGCAATGATAACTATGGTGGGATTAGTATATTGGCTTCTCATGCAAAAAGTATAGTTCATTCAATCAGGGGCGGAACTAGAGGTGGCAGAACCCGACCCGACCCGACAAACCCGCCCGACCCGACCCGACCTGAACCCGACCCGACCCGATATTTTGATAAAGTCAAACTACCCGAACCCGACCCGACCCGACCCGGGATGATCGATAACCCGAGACGAAGCGACACATGAGCGACCTGAGCCAGACCCGACCCGACCCGAGACGACCCGTAACCCGAGATGGCAGGACACATGAGGACCCAAGCCCGACCCGACCCGACCCGAGACGACCCGTAACCCGAGATGGAGCGACACATGATGACCCGAACCCGACCCGACCCGACCCGACTTGACCTGATACAACTTGTAAATTGATCTAATCCTATCTTGCCTACATCATAATCTAATTTTACTAACAAATTAATATCAGAGAAAGTCAAAATTTACTTGTACAATTCAATAACGCGATTCGATCTTGTCTGATTGAACTTAAAACTCAAAATAATACTTGAAAGTTGTCGGTGCAACCCGACCCGGTCTCACCCGACCCGACCCAAGACCCGAAAGTTGTCGATGCAGCCCGACCTGAAACCCGACCCGGTCTCGCCCGACCCGACCCATCACCCGAAAAAGATCGACACAACCCGACCCGAAACCCGACCTGACCTCGCCCGACCCGACCCATGACCCAAAAGTTGTCGATGCAACCCGACCCGACCTCACCCGACCCGATTCCAACCCGACTTTTATAAACGGTCAAACTAACCCGACCCGACCCGGCCCGACCCGAACCCGCCCGACCGACCCGACTTGCCACCTCTAGGCGGAACCAACGCGGGGCCAAGGTGGGCCCCACCGCCCCAGCTCTTCTTTGACACAGAAAAGTTTGAACCTCTTATTTAATTTTATAATTAAATTTAATTGAATGGTAAGATTTTAGTTAAAATTTTGATTAAAATTGAATTTTTTTATTAAAAATTTGTATAATTTGATCAAAATGAAATTTTGACATTTTTATAACATTAAAATTAGACTATACTTGTAAATCGCCCCCTCCCCTAACTCGGTGTTCCGATTACGCCTGTGCATTCAATGAATTGTTAACCAAAATTTGCCTAACAACAGATTTAGAGAGGATAAACCAAGAATGGCATATTAGTTAAAATAAGTATAATAGTACTCTGGAAAATAAATGATTTAGTAGCTCAAAGATGTCACGAATACAATCATTTTGTGAAACTATAAGTGCATTAAATGAATTTTTAATATGATAGTTAGTGGTTGAGTTATGAAAATTTTCATCCATAACTAAATAATAATATCTTATTTGTTGAGTTTTACGAATTTTATTGAGAAAATATATTATATGTTTAAAAGCACAACTATTATCAATAATTTGTAATTATAAATACAAATAGAACATAAATCTAAAAATAATAATATAATGAAGTTCTTGATCCAAATATATAATATAATAAGACCTCATATTTTAATATAAGAACCTAAGTCATTAGAAGAACAACAATTAACCACTTTTTTAAGCACAATAATAATTAGCAAATTCTAAGATACAATGGGGTAATAATATATTAATTTAAAAATGATTAAGAGATTTTCTAGTAATCATGAGCGTTACAAATTCAATTGTATTATACAATTTCGGTTTAAATCATTACTCTTGTGTATTTGTCGGATTAATTAAAATTCAATTTAAACCTATTCAAACAAAATCTGAATTAATTATATGACACAAGCCAGATCGAGTTGGTTGGGTGAATAGAGGGGAAGAGGGAAACAGTTTCGCTGTCATTATTTCGATGGCAGCGAGTTACCATTCAGACGCTGACAGGTGGGACCTACAAAATAATGAAATCCTCCTGAATCTAATCTACAGCGTTGAAATTTAAGACAGCTGTCCAGATTTGCTGCCATACAAACGCTGCAATCGAAATAATGACAGCAGATACGAATCTAGGAGAACAGGATCTGTTGCTTGTTTGGTTGGCGAGTAAGGGCTTTCTCATTCAAATCTAACCGCTCAATTTAAACGAACTGTCGTGATTTGTATCAGGGGATATATATTGTGATATCTTAAATTCGTTAAAAAAATTTTGAACGATTCAGATTTAGACGAGTAACGTGGCTAATAAAGATAAACTAGCAGCGGATTTCATTCTGAATAGAAGGTTGCAGGCACACTCATAAATTTGTGTATTGATAAGCTAAAATCGTATATATTTCTAGGTAGAGATTTATGTTTTATTTTTTTTTCTAGAAAAGTACATCAAATTCCTTCTTATAATTATTAGAGGTACGTTCCTACTAATTAAAGAACAAATCTTCCACCAACACATCACCTCACCTCTTCCCCTTCTCATAATACATGGTGAGAGACTGTGGAGACCTTTTAATTGCCACACGCATATGCATGATCAAGACATGAACAAACAAATCAGACAAAAATACATGCAGTTGGAAGAAACCGAAGAGGCATCTTACCAAGAAGAACAGAGAGAAGCATATAGAAAGAGAGATGGCACAATTTGGGACTGTGGCAGCCCTCTTTACGACTCTTTTGAGTTGGCATCTGTCTCACACTTACTAGAGAGACATGCCATGGTTTTGCCTTTCACCAAGTACCCACCAGAAAATTTTCAAGGATGTGATGGTAATTCCGAGAGGAAGAGGGTGCAGATTGCAAAAGTGGAAAGGAGAAGAGACAAGCGGAGGTTGTTGCGTGCTGTTTTTAATGCTCTAGCTTTTTGGAAAGGGGTTGTTACTTGTAATTTGTAAAGTGGGTGTTCTTTAAATTTTTTTTATATACAGTACTTATACAGATATACTCTGGTATTGTATTCTAAAGCGTGAGAGGTTTTATTTTTCTTTATCTCTTGTTCTATTTTTGCTTTGTCTAGTTATCTCTGTTATTACTTATTTGTATGGCGTCTGAATGATTTTATCATTAGAGTATTATAAAAAGAGTTCGTTTACCTAATATAGTTGATACCACTGGTGGAGTTGATACCAAATGATGCATGCAACTGCAATTGTGCAACATGATGGGATATATATGCAACTTTGATTCCATCGTTACATCCAATATGCAACATGATGGTTAGTCCCAGCGGGAACGAGATCTTCTACCGCGCAGCACCGTCACTGTGTTTGCTGCACAGCAAATTTCAGCCTTTAATTTGTATCAAGATCCGTGCAAACTAAACTTTATAATATCAGACCCCTCTGAATCAAATCTGGACCGTCCGTAGCTGACAGCGCAGTAAATCTGAGCCGTCCGTCGGTGCTACGCGGTAGAAGAATCGGATCCGTCCCAGCGTACTCTCATTAAATTTTTATAGTTTTATTCGTCCCTTATAATTGTAATAAACTGAAAACACATAATTGTCAACTGTGGAATGCAATAAATTTGTCAGTAATTTTTTGTAAAAAAATATATAAACGTTTAATTTTTACAGTTGAAAATTTTGATTAGTATATAATTTAAGATGATAAACAATGAGATAGACAGATGTGATGAACGCTTTTATGAGAAGTAACCACAAAATTATTAGCCTGGCCAAGATATTGGAAATATTGATTCAACGCCCAACTCAAATTTGTGTAAAATAATATTAGGCAAAATTTGGTCGAAATGTTTTTAGTTAAATTTTATGGATAATTTCGGAACTATTTCGGACCCATTTAGATATTCCCTGTATTAGGTTCATGCCATCTTAAAATAAGTATCAAGATCTCGGTGTAGTCTCTTTTTTTTTTCCATTGTATCCTTTAGAATCTTCTTTAATTATCATCTGTCCGTGAAATAATTAAAGATTGCATAAATATAGAGCGCTCTACTAATTACTCATAACATTACAAACATTTTGTTTATAACTGAGAAAGTTTGGTGTACAGATAAGATTACATTACTTGAATTTATAGATTATCGGATAATTTTAGTACCACCGATAAAACAGTAACAGGTTAACTAAGTATGATTTCGTATATGCCTATATGCTGTTTCTTCTTCTTAGAATCATCCTTTATTAAATTATTATATACAATAATCCATCCGGTACAACAACAATTCAAAATATTTTTTCTTCTCTTTTGCCTCGAATGACAGTGGCACGAGACAGCCTCGGAGAAAGAAGCAATTCAACTTCCATAAAATTTACAACATGCACTACAATTCAAATTTCACAGAATTTACAACATGCACTGCAGCTCAATCAGCATACATTATTAACATAAAGAAGATGGTTACATCATAGCCTACGGACAGAATAAACAACACCACTAATCCTTTGAACTGCAAGTGCACCTACGCCGAAACCATTTACAACAACTAAGCATCCGACAAGTGATCAAACAGATGCATATACTGAGATCAAATCGACATTGTTACAACAAAAGCTATGCAGATTACCAGATACTCTTTAAGGATTAAGGATTCCCGTAAGCAGTACTATAGTAACTCCCAACCACATTTCGGCTCAGTATCTGCAGCACCTGACGATTTGACGGGCACACAAACCGAGGTGTCTTGAACTGGCTCACCGCACCACCTAAACCTAGAAAGTGATCCAGGATCTCGTGGAATGTTCCTTTTCTCAGTACCCGTAACTCAAGAGGCCCAATGGCATTTGTTTTTCTGGAACCCATATAACCAGCATCTTTAAATGCCAGGTCGAGGCAATTTGCACAATTGTTTAACACCTCGTCAATGGCATCAGAACTGAGTTCCCAGAAAATAACATAGTGGCCCGGGTCAGTTGACCGGTCAACAAGGCTGGTGAAATCAACAATTTCCAACTTTTCTTCAGCGAGGACCTTGGAGGCTTCTTCCACTGACAGTTGAAGATCTTTTTCAGTATTTTTGTCGATGTTTATTGTCAGGAGGAGGCTTCGACGGCAGATGAATTTCAGCTCCGGTGTGGAGTTGTGGAACCCAGCTATTTGTACCACATCGCCTAACCTGTACCGGTATAGACCTGCAATTGTAGTGTAATTTCAAATGAAGGTCAATCACAAAAATTCTCCATGACATTGAATTTGGCACAATTTCAAAATCATGATAGTTGATACTGTACTGGGAGTTGACAGTATAGCAGCAATTTGATATGATAACGTGCCCTTCAACTGAAAAAGGTCTACATTAACCCTAGGCTGTGCTGCAAGTCCCTAATCAACCGATTCACTATGGCCAAGAATCATTAATAATTTGGTTTCTCTAGTTTCGAAATAGTACTATAATTGATTTGGTACATTAGGCTTGTACGAATAAGAATTATGATTAATTTATTAAAACTACATAGTTTAGCCAAGTTAGTGAGTGTAATCTTTTTTTAGGCTACAATTAGCAGAAAACTCAGAAGAGAAGTTATTTAAGTGAAGGACAAAAAAAAAGAAATAAAGATGACAGATAAAGAACACAAAATCAACCAACAAATGAAACGGAAAATAAACAAGAACGAAAAAATTACCAGCGCCATTAGTTAGCACAGGCTCATATATCTTCCCAACCTCAACCTCAGTCAATCCAACTGGCTCTGACTCAATATAGTGTACTGCAGCACTGCTCTCCAATTCTTCCCCTACCGACCTCTTCAGTGGTATAAACTCAAAGTACCCAATATTTGGCAAAACAGCAAAAGTTGCCTCTTCAGGTGGCAGACTTGGGTTCACGTTTGCCCCGATCCAACCCTCTGATGAACCGTAATCAGCACTCATCAATGGTAAATGCCCTGCATAATGCCGCAACTTATTCAAGTATGGCTCCATCGACCCCGTCATGATGCCACTCACGTACTTTGTATTTGGCCAAAGCTGAGGTATGATCCCATACCAGTTACTCGAACCAACACAAGTATTATAAATCCTATCGGCTAGCTCTGGGTTTGGGTAAAGTATTTTTGACATGGCCTCACGGATTGCCAGGTCAGTGATTCTTTCAGATAAAACTCCATCTCTGATATCTGCGCACAGATTTTCCCAGAGTTCCTCTAGCGTGCGAAAAGCGTGAACAATGCTGTGTGCAAAAGTCGAGAACACAAACTGGACCTCATCACAGTATATGAGGCCACACAGGAGGTGACAGTAGAGTGATTGGTGGAAGTCGGAGCCAAATATGACCGCATCGGGACTGCACAACTGTGATTGGATATCTTTCATCACTGACTTGAAACGGCTGTTTCTGAAGACATTTGTGGTGGCCGTTGTAGCGATTATGCCGCCTTTGGTGAGTGTTTGCTTGCTTCCATAGAGGAATTGCAGGGCTTTGCCATTGCTGATTGGGTACTCCCTGAAACAAAGAGAATTTCACCAAAAAATTTAGAAATATAGAAAAAAAAATACAGTTAATTCCGTTGTTGGCTACTAGGCTAATCAAGTTGTAACATCATCTAGGTCAAATTGTATCTTTAATTTATGGATCGTGGTAATTCCTAAAAAGAATAATTCCAGGTGATGTAAGTAATTAGTTTGACTGCTACTAGCTAAAAAGCAGAATTTCAAAATCAATATTACTATTAATAGGGTTTATTGTGCTATCGATAATTCAACAGTTACAGTATTTTATGAAATTAGTAGTTCTACCTGCTCCTGAAAGCATAGGAAGTACGGTATATCTGCATAGTCGAATCGAAAAGTTCATCATTGAAGGGAATAAATTTAGGCTTCCCTTGAGTTGTGCCAGAGCTGCAGAAACATAAATGTCAGTTAATCTTTAGCCAGAAAGTTTTCAAATTTGTATGGTACAGGCACTAATTGCTCAAAGAAAATGATTATCAAACTGGGCCATCAATAATTAATACAAAGATTGACTTAGGAGAAAAAGGCAATTTCAAGTACAGTAATAGTAATATATTTTTTTTAAAGTACTGTATGAAAACCATGTTTTGATATAATTAGTCAAGGAGCATCAGAATCAAGAGAAAAAACCGAACAAGTATATTCACAGAGAACAAACTTAAAATTATTACTTTCAGAAAGGTAAATAACTGAAAACTGAACTAATTTTTTTGTTTTTTTTTACCCCCACTCCATATCCTACTAATTACATGAGAAAGCAGTAACAACTCAATGCATTCGGTTTAAATCATATTGATTCAGTACTCATAGCACTGATTACCAATAGCTACCCATAGTTGTTTTCTCCTCAAAATAAACACACACACACACACACTGAAACACACACCTGAGAGAAAGTGAAGTGATGGGTTTTCCGGTGAGAATCAACAAGTTTCCGCCATCACCGTCGACGATTCTCCGAATATACGGCTCGACATCTTGGTGTGTGCACAGAGGCACACACTTCTTGAAACTCTCCTCATCAGTTCTCCCCTCCAATCCAAAATTTGTCAAGTACTCAGCATGAGCGTTCTCTTCTAGAATATTCCTCAGAGTCTCTCTCTGCACTCTCTCGGCATCCCTCGTCATCTCCTCAAATTGCTCTATCACCGTTTCAACACAAGACACCGTCATCTCACTCAAATTCTCTCTTTCTTTCTCTCTTTCTGGGTAAGTAAATTCGTCAAATTGTAAGGGTTGATTATTGATCTGAAGGAGGTGGAGAGAGAAAGATAGAGGTGGGAGTTGTCAGGAGTGACTGAGGATGGTGCTTTATGTAGAGGAGAGGAGAAAATGTGAGAGGGAAGATTCGTACAAGGAAGAGGGAAGGATCCCAAAGCAAGTGGAGTATTGCTTTGCGTTTTGGTAGTTATATTTTCTTTTTAACAGTGTCTTTTGCGTTGGTTTGTTTGTTGGGACTTGGAAGCTGATACCGAGTATCAATATTTGATATCTAATATTTATATTGTTACGTATATTTAGTTAAGTTATTATGAATTCGGCTAACGTATTAATGTTAGCAAAATCAAAACTGTGTTAACGAATGTTCGTCTCGAATTTCAAATTAAAAACGGTCGATCCGAACCGTTGAAATTGTTGTTCATATTAAAATCTACGTAGGAACCAAATAGTAAAATGAATTAATCTAACAATTCAGAAAAACTTACAATTTCAACACATTCTTAAATGCCTGGGATAAAATAGTAAAAAAATTAAAAAAATGTAAAATTTCATGTTCGGATCGCCGTTTTTTATTTGAAATTCGAGATAAACATCCGTTAGCACGGTTTTGATTTTGCTAGCGTTAGTACGTTAGCCGGATTCGAGTTATTATATATATTATTTAAGTTATTATATATGTTAATTTTTATATTAAAATGATTATGTATGTTATTTTTTGTATTGAAATAATTATGTATGTTATTTGAATTATTATGTAAATTATTTTATTAACATGCATAATAATTCAATAATGTATATAATAACTCAACTAAATGTGTATAATAACATCAGTATCGATAGTCGTTAAATATCTACGAAACATTATTGTTATTTCTTTAAGCGAAAATTATTTGTAACAGTATTTTGGCTTTTTTTTTAGAAATCCTTAGATTGGGACGAATTTCTTGCGTTATAAGCACCGAACCGGGAAGTGATTTTAACTGAATGTAAGTACAATACCTTATATGAAAAGGGAAAACAACTGAGAGTTGTTTGGCGTTGTTATCAGTTTGGTTGAATTGGAGAAATTGATTTTGATGTTTATTTTTTCGATTTAGAATTTAGAATTTATATAAGTTTTAAATAAATTTAATTTATTTGTTTTAATTTTACAATTAGAAGTAGATAATACCAATTCGTTTGGGGATTTTTTTGTCCCATTCTCAAAAAATAAGATTTATCGCTATGACTTCTATTTTAGAAAATTGACAGTAATGACTTTATTTTTTAACGTTCTTGTTCACACATGTTTTCTAGATGAATGCATTTAGAAATTCAAATTCTCAACGTAGAGTGTAGACACTAACGTTCATGTTCACATATGTCTCAAGTTTAAACGTTGCATCTAAACGCAAAGTTCAGAAAACACTTATAAATGCAAAGTCTAAACGCGGTGTTCAAATAACACTACTGAACGTAGAGTGTAGACACAGACTTCACAAACTTCACATGTACTTCATTTTTTTTCGGTCTAGATTTCTGAACACATATATTTAGATAATACATGTGAACGTGAACGTTAAAAACAAAGCCATTGTTGTTAAAAAAATTTAAATCAGGATCATAGATGTGGTTCTTACTTTTTTGTGGGAAAAAATCTTCGTTTGGAGGCGTGTAATATGATTGTTAACTGTTTAATGACAAAATTTTAGATATATTATTCACTGGGTACACTTGATATTTCATTCAATTCAGACTATTCAATCCATCAAAATTGACTCAAAAGTTATTTTATGTCTTAACATAAAGAAAAATATACATCAATTTTGATAAATTAAACAGTTTAAGATTGAATGAACTATCTATTGTATCCAGGAAATGATGGACTGAGTTTTTCTTTGAGTGAAATCAGTGGTGAAGCCACATGCAATCACAAAGCAATTGCATCCTCTAAATTTTTTTTCAAAATGACCAAACATGTTTATAATATGATTTTTTTTAAGAATATGTATCATTTTGAATCTGTAAAAAATAATAAATTTTGAATCATTATAACGCAAAATTCCAAATCTGCTGATGAATAAATCACATGTTGAAATTTCCAACATTGGATACCACGCTGCGCGAATGGACTTGGTTTTATTTTAATGTCCTAGATAGAACTATCTAATCCATGTTATAGACTTAGTCTTATTTTAATGTTAGCTAATCAAATAAACAATTACCCGACCTCTTGATCTTTTCTTAATGTTGGGGTTTGTTTTCTGGTGACGAGAAAATATAATCACAAAACATGACCACAAAAATTAAAATATTAAATGCACGTGTCGTGTAATATGTATTGCCTTTTTAGACAAATTTGAAAACAAATCATTTGTTATATATTAAATTACAAAAAAAAATCGAAACAACTACAACTTCCGATCAAGTATTACAAACATATGCCGAAATAAGCGAGTACTAATAGCATCTCCGGTAAACAATTGAAATTAATTACTAAACAATAATTGTACAAAATTTAGACATTAAGCAATTCATTTCTAAATTGATACAATCAAGCAAATAATTGAGAATTAAATACTTGACCAATAAGAATAGAAAAATGTTCCGTCGATCTCAAATTCGATACCGTCATCGATACCCACTTAACACGTCTAGTTGAGTTCCGACGAAAATTTGTTTTACTTATAATGCATATTGTTTTCGTTACTATGCATGTTGTTTTTATTATTGTGCATCTAATAACATTCATAACAGTCAAATATTTATGATTTATATGCTAAGTTCATTATATTTTTTTGTTCTACTTATGATTTATTATGAAACTTTGTTTTACTTATGATGCATATTGTTTTCGTTATTATGCAATTTGTTTTTGTTATTGTGCATATAATAACATGCATAACATTCAAATACTTATGATTTATATGCTAAGTTTATTATGTTATTTTGTTATACTTATGATTTATTATGTTTTTTTTATTATGCATGATGTTTTTGTTATTATGCATGTTATTTATATTATTTTGCATGTTATTTACTTGCAAAATAACAAAATAACATGCACAATAACAAAAACTCATGGACGATATTGTCACTGATGGACCTCTGAATTTTGCATGTTATTTACTTAACTGGACCTCTGAATTTGTCACTGATGGACGATATTGTCAACAACGGTCATTTGACCTTTTCGTTTTGAGCGGTGTTCGCAACTCCCATCTTTTATATTTTTCGAACTTCCAAAATCATCTTTCTTTCTATTTATAATTTATTTATTAAATTTATAATATTAAAAAAACGGGAATGAGACGGCTCTCTTCATAAATAGTACTATGCATAACAAACTTGCTTAAAATGGAATGTGTAAAAATATGGATTAAGAAAAATTGCGTTGTCCAATCACGTCATCATTTATAACTATCAAGACAATTGGACAATGCAACCAAAATGCACCCATAATACGCTAAAAGCTTAAAAAAACCGTCACCAACTTTCAGGGGCGAATTCAGAGACATTTTAAACCCGAACACAGTTAAGTTCGGACACTGAAGTTAAGATCAAGTCTGAGCACAAACTCACTAATATTCACTAAAATATCATTAAAAACTCATTTTTCACTAAAAAAATAATTAAAAATACACTAAAATTACGTTTTTTTTTAAATCAAGCCCGGACACTTGCTCGGACTTGCCCAAACATGACTCCGCCACTGCTAACTTTCAACTTTTAGTGCAGTTGGCACACGTTCGTAGTATTTTTTTCATATTTTGATTTTGAGGAAAACGTGTGTTGTGTGTAATGATGTGTTGCACGGTGCGGGTATGGATATCGTATCGGATACGACACGAGTGCAGCGATACTGTGATTTCAAAAATTATTAAATACAGGTGCGGCTATATATATTAAATTTAATAAAAAAATAATAGTATAGCTTGTCTTGAATTCGAATCTCTTTCATTCTTCATGTTTCACTCATTTTTCTAGCTATATAACAAAAATTATTAGCGGTTTTACTAGACAGATTGTCACATGGAGTTTTGAAATGTATCGAGGTATATCGGAGATCGAATTCGTATGTCAAAATGAATAAAATAATCGGATACGCAAATCTCGATACGCCACGTGGCTTAACGAATACGTATCCCAAGAAGTATCCGAGTATTCGAATATTAGATACGTATCCGATACAGTACGACAAGATACCGAAAAATATCAGAATAACATAGGTGTAATGTAAGGCTAAGATAAATGAACAATAAAAAAAGCTACTAAAAAAATCAGCCCCACCTATGCCCACTCACACATGGCGCAATCCGTTTGCACCAGTTGATGTTGGAGCGAGTAAATCAAAGAAATCGACTTATCTTTTTATCATCACTAAGCTTAAGGGACAATTCCTGTTGTGCCTGAATTTCCAATCATTATGGGTCCCAATTTTTTGGGAACCAAATCCGCTGCTCGTATAATTCTTTCTTGTTCTTTGTTTGTTTCGATCTGGATCGTTCAAAACTCATCTAACGGTCAAAGCACATGCCTTCTGAATCAAATTACAGCCGTTCGTGACGGTCGGATGGAGCCAAACAGAATCCTGCTCGCCTCAAATACGAGCAACAGATTCGGATCCAATTTTTTGATTCATTGTCGGTGCTATTTTTACTTCAGAATATGTAGTGACAACATTCTAAAATAATATTTTACAATTACATTTGTTCTTTGTTGTTTTTGTTGACAAGAAACAAAACCGGAATTACCTAATTTAGTTGCATCAGCACACACATCTCATGACTTAATGGCAAATCAAATTTGAGATTCGGTGTTCAAAATACCATTGAAATTTAAATTATGTGTATGGTTGGCATTGGAAAATAAATTATTGACTAGAGAGAATCTGTTGAAAAGGGTTGCAATGTGGAAGAAAAATGTGTATTTTGTGAACTGAGGGAAACAATAGATCATATTTTTATAAATTGTGATATTGGTAAAGTATTTTGGAGAATGGTACACACTGTCACACAAAATAATGTATTGAATGAGAATAATTTAGATGATTTATGAGTTGGTATATTAACTTTGCCACATAAGGATTTTCTAAAATGGGGACATATTTTATCAGCTTTAATATCGGTAATTTGGACAGAACGAAATAATATAACATTTAATGAAGGAAAAATTAAGGATAAATATATAATATATAATAACATTATAAACTTAGTATATTATTGGACAGGAAAAGGAGAGCCTTTGTGTAGTGGTAAGACACAAGACCTCCTTGGGGGAGGTTTGGGGTTCAAGCCTCGACAGAGGCAATTTTAGGGGAGTTTTTCAAGTTTATTTTCTAATTTCTTTGTGGGTGTGTGTGTTGTAAGCCTACAGGCAATGAATCAAAAAAAAAGGGGAGCCTCTGTTAGCTGAGGCATTTCGGCAACAACAATTGAGGGATAGGAATCAATTGGTGATTCATCAGCAGGAGGCGAATGAAGAACAAGAGAATATGGCAAATGGGAAAACAGAAGATGAGGATTTGTTGTTAGATTCCAGTGATGATAGTGAGATGTAGTGTGAGGAGTATTTTGCAAAGAGTAGTCGGAAGTAATATTTGCAGTTGTTTGGTTATGTTCTTTAGGTTGAATTATGTAAGCAAACTAGGTTCTGTTAGGTAGCATTTATTTTTCTGTTTTTGATGATAGTATATTGCTCATATACTATCAGATATCAACTTATATCTCATATGTTGATACTCAGACATTGTTGTTAATTTTGCTTTCTTTTTAATGGAAGTCGGCACCTCAATTTGGGGTACCTATTTTGTCAAAAAAAATGGCAAATCAAATTTGTAATTAATCATCCCCTTTAGACAAATGACATGCTAACAAGTGTCTAGCTTATTCAGACATGTATCATTATATCATGAGAAGTGATTATTTGTTAATGAGTTATTTTGATAATCTTGATAATAATGTTTTAAATAAATATATATAAAATATAAAAAATATAAAAAAATATATATATAAACACTTTATTGAACTTATAAATTAGTTCTAATTTCAACTTGATGCAATTTGAGTATGTTCTTCATCAAAGATCATAAAGTTTTGTGTAATTTTTAACAGTTAATAATTAATGATTCATGATGAAGCACGAAAGAGAGACGGAGACTCGAAGAGCGAGAAAATAAATTGACAGGTTTTGTTGAGCAAAAAAACATCCGGTGAGAAAGAGGAATTCGAATCTGCTACAATACTTTATTTTTTATATTAACAGATAACACGATTCGTACCGTCGGATTTGAATTACGGACATAATTTGTAAGCCGGAGCAACGCTTTTACTGTAAAGACAGTTTTGTACTGACTTTACTGTAGCTGACGAATATATTTGATATAGTAATATATCAGATACGGATTCTAGAAAGAGGACAGAGAGGAGAGAAGAATACATAGTTTGATTATGTGTCGAGCTAAAATACGGGAAAAAGAAAAAGAAAAACACTAATGTCAATATATATTATATAGTTATCTAGAAGCTTACAACAATGGAGCACTCGCTGCATTTCAGCTGTTATCGGGTCGGGTCCCACAAGTAAACACCTGATGGGGCCAAATGTCACGACAGAAAATTGTTTGGCAATTAATTATTTTTAAAATAATTTTGATTATAAACTTGTCTACGTTAATGGTCTCTGACCTAATAACTTTCATAAATAATAAATAATTTGCGAGACAAAAATGTTTGACATGTCATTACAAATCTACTTGATAAATTAATTGAATTAATACATAAAATATTATTCAGCGGTTATGATTTATTTTTTATTTTAAATGTGCAATCAGATTAAAACTTTTTACCTCTATAATTTTACTTAAATTGATGCACAAATAGAGGTGATTAAAAGAATTACGTGCTTAATTAAAAGAAAAAATTGTTTGTGATTGTTGAATTCCTGAACTATTCGATTTGATAATAATTGAGTCTCTACAGCTTTCTCTCAGTTCAATTTGTCCCATAAACTATTGAATTTTGTTCAATTTTCTCTCATAAACTATTGAATTTAAATGAATTTGTGGTCCCTTAATAAAAGTTATTAACATTACATATATACTCAATTAATTTTGTTATATTAATGGTTTAATATTTATGATGAAAAATAATGCATTTTGCAATATCAAATTTGACGCATTCATTTAAATATATATTATCATAAACTAAATTCAAATCATCAAAACTAAATTGAAAATTAAATTATATATATGATATTAAAATAATAAAATCAATTAATAATAATTAGACAATTTTTAGTGGTTGTCGCTTGGTGTCTTTTTATTGGAGTTACTTTGCACATGTATTTCCACTATTTTCCACTAAAGATGATTTTTTTTAAGAGAAAGATATGAAAGTCAAATCCAACAAATGGTGAAAGTATAAAAGTGGAAGTAACAAGTGGCTACGTGGATCACTGGAGAGAGACTTTTAAAACTTGATTTTTCTCTTTTTCTTTCGACGTTGATATCTTATCTTATTTGTAGGCAGTGATATGTCATAAGTTTTCGCTCTTCAGCTCGATTTTTGTAAAGTTTCTATCAGATTTAGTTTTGATTCAATTAGTAAGATTTTGAAAGGGTCGGATCTTATAAGGGCCGAGTCTTAGAAGGTCCGAGCCTTAGAAGTGCCGGATTTGTTCAAAAAATACAGATCCCTATCTACCCGGTCCTTTCAAGTTACGACCCTGTCCGGCCCTCTGCAACCCTGACCCATAGCCTCATATAAATATTAGTAAACATTTCACAATTAAAAAATTTTAAAAAAAGAGACCAAAGCCCTTATTATCCGGCTCTGATTCGGTCCTCTGCAACCCGAGGGCCTGATAAGGGCCGGGTCTTAAAGGGGCCGGACCTATTTACTTAGAACAAAGTCCTTATTACCCGGCTCCTATTAAGTCATCTTTAGATTCGGCCCTTATCCGATTCTTTCATAAGCCCTCTAGATTCGATTCTTGTAAAGTCCGATCTGACTCTTTAGACTTTTACTATTTGTAGGACTAATTCCATTCAATTAGTAGTTTATTACATGCGTTTATTTTAAATTTCTCGAAACATTTTTATCTCAAATATTGAGGAGTTCACATTTATCTGATGTTACTCTATAATAATTAGTAAAAAAAAAAAAAACCCTTACTACTGGAGAGGAACCCGGATACCTCGTTGATCAGGAACGGAATCTGGTGCTCGTAAATTCCTGCTTGTTTCTCTGTTTGTTTCGATCTGGACCGTTCAAAACTCATCTAACGGCCAAAACATCTGTCTCCTGAATCAAATCATAGCTATCCGTGACGATCGAACGGTCGGATCGAAACAAGCAGGAAAACAAGCACAATTTTTATGAGCACCAGATTCGGACTCCATTGATCAAGGTAGGTGGTGCTATTTTGAAGTCAAGATTTCTAATTTTGACTCTTGAGAGAAGAGAGAAAAAATTGTGGCTTTGTGACTTAGGGGCTTTGTAACGATCAAGTTTGTGAAGTATATTCATGTCTTAATATTGATTGTTACTGTTTATTTCCACAGTGCTATGAACAATGTATTCACTGTTCACGCTACAGTAAAATCATTTTTGGTAATATTTTTTTTAAAAAAATCTCACTGTTCACGCTGTAGTAAAATCACTGTTGATAATATTTTTTTAATTTTTTCCCATGTTGCTTTTTTTTGTAAGATTTATTATTGCAAAACGAAAATTTAAATTTAATTTTTTCGCGCGGAGCGCGAGTAGAACACTAGTTCTTATATATCTGCAAACAATTTCAACAGATAGGGCCAGAGACACCGTAAAAATTGCACAGAGGGCCAAGGGCGCGATTAATAGTCGCGCCCCTAAGGAGATTCTGTTTTTTTCCTGAAATCAAGGCATTTTGCATGTGCTTTTGCAGTTGTGGGCCCTACCACTTAGGGGCGCGACTATTAATCACGCCCCTAAGTGTTGCTGGTATTTTTTTTGTTAAGTTATTATTATTTATACCTTTTAATATAATAATTATTAGTTAGTACTAATATATAATTTTTGAGTATTTGTTAATATGTCAATAAAAGTAGTATATTTATTATTAAGCAAATTAATAATAATTTCAATATACAATAAATTTTTAATATATGTATAGTTGTAATATAATACTATTAATTTGTCTTGTTAATTTTTTGGGTTAAGTTATTATTATTTATACCCTTTAATATAATAATTATTAGTTAGTACTAATATATTATTTTTGGGTATTTGTTAATATATGTATATTAATATATATATATATATATATATATTTATACTATAATTATTATTAAGCAAATTAATAATAATTTCAACATAAAATAAATTTGTAATTTTAATATTTGTAATATAAAACTATAAATATTATTATATACTTATTATTATTATTTAAAATTAATATCACTTCAAAATTGAATAATATATGTGTTACTTCAAAGTACTTTTTTAAGTTAGAAATATTACAATCTAGTAAGAAGATGCATTTTTCACCATTTTTCTGAATTAACATAGGGGCGCAATTATTAGTTGCGCTCCTAAGAAGATGCCTTTTTTGCAGATTAGTCTGAATTTTGCACGATTTTTTCAGATTAGGGGTCCACCTGTCCCCTACAACTTAGGGGCGCAATTATTAGTTGCGTCTCTAAATGAACAAAATATATACAGCAGCACCTTTCTTTTCTTCTCTCTCCAACTATTATCTCAATATTATCTCTTCTTCCCCCAACAACCCCCTTCCTCACCACAAACCCTAAATCAAATTTTCACACTTCTCCTCCCAAAATCTTACATATAAAATGTTTATTATTAGTTTCTACACTAGAGGATCCATCCAGAACGGTCCTCATGGTGTGCATTACTCGAAAAAAGCTATCGGTAGTTTTACGGTGAATGACGACATAACACTCGATGAACTGGAGACGAAGCTGTATCGATGGATGGGGATTTCAAGTTCAACACATGCTTTAGAGATATCAGGGAGGTTCAATGCCGAATTACAGCTAACTTCTTCGGTAATGTTCTATACTGAGTTACAACTATCGAGTAATGATACTTGGAGACTTATGGTGAACCATTCGGTTCATCCTGGTACTGTTGCAATGATTGAGTTGTACGTTGAGCCAAAAGTTCTTCGATATACCACAAATCAAGGTTTTTCGAGTGACAGTCGAGGTCATGAGACCCTAAACCATGGTTGTGCAAGCGGTAGTCGAGCTACGAAAACCCTAAACTATGGTTGTGCAAGTGGTAGTCGTGCTTACGAATCCCCAAATGAGTATGTTGAGCCAATAGCTTGTAGAATGGCAGATGCATATCTTCGTACCAATTGTTATGAACCGAATGCAACCTCAAATCGGAATCAATCGATTCCATAGGAAGAAGAGGATTATGAGGATTTCGAATTTAATGTTGGGTTGGATGAAATTAACCCGGCGGAACGGGTTGAGATATTAGTGAACCAAGATGCAAACCCAATTGGAAATACGTGTGGTAATGATGCTTTCATGAATATAAATTTTACACCTTTCGAAGACCTAATTACAATTATGAAGAAAAGTCTTCTCTGACCATGACAACATGGCCATTACGGGATCGAACCGATTCTCATCCAATAGCTTTGTGGAATAATATTAATGCAATCGTCGATATAATTGGTGATGACAATTACTTTGACGACGAAGGATATGTCACAGAAGATGGTTTGGCAGTGGGACAATGTTTTCGGTCAAAGGATCATCTAAAATGGGTTGTGCATGATTTTCACATCAAATCGAACCGCACATTTAAGAAGAGAAAGTCCAATAAAAGCGTGTATACAATTGAGTGCACCGACCAAAATTGCAATTGGAGGTTGTATGCATCAAGAAGGCTAAGTGATGATGCTTTTATTATTAATACAAGACAAGGTCCGCATGAATGTGTTATGTCGGGAGATAGGTTGGAGCATCCGCACTTAACGTCTTCATTCATGGCTTCCATAATCAGAGAAAGTATTAAGGGAAATGTAAGGTTTACTATAAAATATATCAAGATTGCCATTGAGCAGAGATATAATTTCAAGGCTTCTTATCTTAAGTGTTGGCGTGCAAAAGAGATCGCAATTGCGCAATTGTTCGGAGGTTGGAGGCAAGCTTATGATTTAATCGTGCCCTTACTTAATGTCATATAAAGAACAAACCCGGGTACAATGATTGAGTGATTTATCGCCCCCACAAATGATCTAAATGAAAGATTATTTCAAGCAGTGTGTTGGACATATGGTCCGGCAATACAGGCCTTCAGGCACTGCAAACCTGTTATAGGAATTGACGGTACACATTTGTCTGGGTGGTATAAGGGGAAGATGTTAGTTGCATGTGGCTTCGACGCAGAAGATCAGTTGGTGCCTCTTGCATTCACGTTGGTTGATACCGAGAACAACAAATCTTGGGAGGATTTCATGAAATTTGTTCGTAGGGAAGTGGTTGGATCACGAGTTGTGACGGTACTCTCTGATCGTCACAAGAGTATCTTGCGGGTTTTTAGTGAGCCAGACCTGGGTTGGAGCACCCAAGATGGACATGCCTTTCATCGATATTGTTCAAGGCACATATGTCAAAATTTCACAAAAGAATTTACCAACAACAAATTAACACAGATTTTGAGGCAATCAATGAAACAAAATCAAAAGAGGAAGTTTCTAATGAGGCTCGATCGTATTCGCGAAAAATGCCCCGACGCTGCAACATGGCTTGAGGATATTGGTAGGGATCCGAACGATGTTGAAAGTAAAATTGCACCGCGTTTTGACTTATGGGCTCTTTCATTCGATGAAGGAGACCGTAGAATGGGGATGATGACAACAAACGGACCAGAATCCCTTAATAATGTCTTCAAAGAAGCACGTGAGTTACCGGTTACTTCTCTTGTTGAAATCACATTCTACAAGTCGATCAAATACTTTGCTGAAAGGCGAGCAAAAGCAGAAAAAGCAATTGAACAAGGATTCTTCTTCTCTCTCAAAATCCAAGCGTTACTAGAGAAGCGAAGATTAAGGGGAAATACACATACGGTGCGAGCGTACCGGAACGAGCGAAAATATGAGGTTCAAACAGGTCAAAGATTCGTTGGGAACAAGATTAAAGGGAATATAATACATACAGTGCGGTTAGAAGTGCCCGGAGGTACATGCACTTGTCAAAAACCGCAACTAACAGGTATCCCTTGTTCTCATATCGTAGCATGTTGTGTTCGAGGGGGCATAAGTAGCAATGTGTGCGTATCTTCTGTTTATCGCGTTCAAGAGTTGATGGCAACATGGACGCCAGAATTTGAGCCATTCGGCAATTCTGACACATGGCCTGAAATTCCACGACCAAAGCTAGTGCCGGACCCGACAAGGTATGCTGTTAAGAAGGGGAGACATCAACATATAAGGATTAGAAATGAAATGGATGAAGAGAATACACATCGACAAGCATACACTTGTGGGCGATGCAAACAAACGGGACACAGCATGCGCACCTGCACTACACCCCCAAACGACGAAGGTAATACTAGTATTATTTATTTCACAAAATAACATTGGTTTCAATTTTGTAATGCTTGAGATTTCGTTATCGCAGGTAATTAGCAAGGAGATGATGAAGCTTGTTCTTTTATTTAGTTTAAGATTATGTAATTTTGTTTTATGCCTTATTAATTAGTTTGTACGTGTATCTCAAACATTTGGATATGTATGTTTATCTAGGAGACTTAGATATGTATGTTTATCTTGGAGACTATTGCAAAATATTTCGTGTTTGAGTATTTTATGAACCTTAATTTATGTTATTATATCTTAATGTGGTTTGAGAATATACTTTCATGTTGTTATATCTTCAATATATCATCAATTTATTATTTCTTGTAAAGTTGTAATATATTGTGTATAAATAACATATGTAATATTTAATAGTATTATATTACAACTATACATATATTAATTTGCTTAATAATAAATATTGTATGAATAATAACTTAGCCAAACAAATTATCAGCAACTATACATATATGAAGTTATTATTTCTTGTAATATATTGTGTATAAATAACATATGTAATATTTAATAGTATTATATTACAACTATACATATATTAATTTGCTTAATAATAAATATTGTATGAATAATAACTTGACGAAAAAAATTATCAGCAAAACTTGGGAGCGTGACTATTAGTTGCACCCCTATGTAGTAGGGGTATAAATAATAATAACTTAACAAAAAAAATACCAGCAACACTTAGGGGCGTGATTAATAGTCGCGCCCCTAAGTGGTAGGGCCCACAACTGCAAAAGCACATGCAGAATGCCTTGATTTCAGGAAAAAAAAATAGAATCTCCTTAGGGGCACGACTATTAATCGCGTCATTGGCCCTCTGTGCAATTTTTAGAGTGTCTCTGACCCTATCTGTTGAAATTGTTTGCTGCATGGCTCTTTGTGAAAATTTTCCATATATAGCCTTCAAGACATTTTTTACAACATTGGTATCCATGACTCCGATGCTTTTGTTATGGAAAAACAATAGCATGATTACAAAACCTAAATCATTATATCTAAACCGCATAGTCTTCAATAAGTACTTCATCAGAACCAAGAAAAAATATATGATATGCTTGTGTTCAATGTTAATTGTAATACTCTTATAATTTATATATTTTGTTATATAAAAGTGAAAATTAAGCCATTCAATTTAAATATTTATTATAACTTTTTAATATAATATTTAACTTTTGACTTCTTACACGTAGAATATTTTTTTCCCACAACACCAAAGATATTGATGACTTGTTATTAACTTCAAAAAAAAAGATAACTTGTGGTAAAGCTTTTAGTAACGTCTAACGGCTCTTAATTAATAGTGAGGTGTCATCTTAACTTTTTAATGTTAAAATGAAACTAGTTCTACCTTTCTTCATGTAAATACACCATGTAATAAATTTCTATACTTAGTAATTAAAAAGTAAAATAATAAAAATAAATTATGCAGCAATAACAGCTGTAACACTAATTAAGAAACTTGGAAACCATAACTAGCACTATACTAATACAATGTTATATTAAAAAATGGGACTTAGTAATTGAAACAAACAAATAATTTTGGAGAGTTCAAACAAATCTTATGAATTCAGTATATTTTTTACTTTTCAGTGATAAATTTTCAATCATATTCTTCATTGGGTTTTTAATTGCCCAAACTATGTAAAATGCACTAAGGAGATTTGTAATGCACTTAACCTTAAATAAAAGAATTTTAATTATTTTACTGACTTTAAAATATTTACTTGTTAAAACACGCCAATAAAATTTATATGGCACTTAATTTGTAATACAATTCATTAATTAAAATATTAATATTTTTATTGTTAAAAAACTCAAATTAGGGGCCAAGCCACGTCTTGCAGACACGAAACAGGGGCCATCTCAAATTTTTTATTAATAAAAAAATGATGTAGAGGAAAGAATTAAGAAGTACCGCAGCATCACTTTCTTATTATATTTATATTTATGTATTGATAACATAATAGTATTTGAAAAACATTTATAATAAATCATAATTTTTATTTCATTATCTGATTCGTATACGAATTGTTATTTGTATCATGAAATATTTGATCGTTCAAAAAATCAGAATATATACAAATACTAGTAATCGTATCTGTGCACAGCAATAGAAGAAAATAATATAGACGAAAAATCATCCTCATATTAATACATATTAATAAATCACAATTTTATATTAAAAAGTATTATAACGATAGAATCCGACTAACGTACTAACGTTAGCAAAATCAAAACCGTGCTAACGGATGTTTATCTCGAATTCCAAATCAAAAACGGCCGATCCGAACCGTTGAAATTGTTGTACATACTAAAACCTACGTAGGGACCAAAATTTTATATTTTTTCGAATTTCTTTACTATTTTATTTGAGGCATTGAAAATGAATTAATCTAACGATTCAGAAAAACTTACAATTTCAACACATTCTTAAATGCCTCGAATAAAATAGTAAAAGAATTCAAAAAATTGTAAAATTTGGTCCCTACGTAGGTTTTAGTATGGACAATAATTTCAACGGTTCGGATCGACCGTTTTTGATTTGGAATTCGAGATAAACATCCGTTAGCACGGTTTTGATTTTATATAATACATAAGTTATTATATCAAAAATGGATAAGTGACTCAGTGTTTAAGTACTCGGGAGGTATTAGGCTTGATCCAGGTTCAAACTCTGTTGCCTACATCATTTCCAGCGAATTTTTACTTTAATTAAAAATTCAACGGGATCATCTGTGGCGAATCCTGAGAACAGTTGTGTTGAAGTTCGAAATTTGCTTAAGAAGCACTACAGATGAAATTTGATCGGATGACTCTTATACGGTCCGCCGAAAAATCATTAAATCAGAACTCTTAAGTGTTTTGTCATTCAAGCTACTTAACAAGAAAATAGATAATTTAATTACTATTTAATCCGTTCCATCCGCGTTTAATCTCTTTTGCACCTCTCACTTTAGTACGAGACCAATTGCATCTCTACAGTGTACAGTCCTCATACAGAAAAATAGAGAAAAAAAAAACAATACTGACGTATTTGATGTTGATATTGAAGAAACATGTGTTTTGGATGTTGGCTTTATGTTTCTCCGAAATTATAACAATAAATAAAAAAAAGAAAAACGCTGAAATTCAAAAGAAAATTGAAAACATTAAAACACAATCACGTGGTCCTGTTATACGAACTGTTAAATTATTCCAATTGGGCTTAGTTAAAGTCCCACTTGTTTTTCTTTTATCTGTTTTCATTTAACAAATTTTTTTTTTTGAGGTGGATTTGACAAAATTTATTGGATACAACAAGCTGGCCCAATAAAAAGAATTCAATTTGAATGTTGAATTATTATTTCACGATGTGCTACTTGTGAAATGTTTTTAGGGAGTAAACTTAACGCGAGATCAAGTTCTATCTAGTGTAGTGGTGAAATACAATATCTTTATAGAAGAGGTCTGAGATTCAAGCATCGTCAGAAGCTACTTTGAGAGAGGTGTTTCAAGTTTATTTTCTGCTTTGTTTGTGGGTGTGTGTTGTAAGTTTACGAAAAATGAATAAAAAAAACCTAACGTGAGACCTTCCGTGTTTTTAATTAAAAAAATATGTTTAACTATTTTTAAATACGATTTATCATGTTAAGAAACGCATCAATAACTTTTTGTTTTTAATTTAATTATTTTTTTCGAAAATGTGTATATCATATATGAGTCGAAATGTCAAATGTACACTAAAATTATTCATTTTTTATTCGTCTTTTCTCCATCACAAAATCCTGTTGAAAAAATCCTTGTTTTTTTTCAAGCGAAGTGGGAGCTGACGAGGAGAGATAAATTTGAGGCACTCACAAGTCACACTTCACAAGTACAACACAGTGACACACAATTAGGGTTTTAATAATGAGACGGGTCGGGTACCCTTGGATCCAACTCGTTCGGATCCACGGATACGACGGGTCTACGGGTACGGAGGAACGGGTATGTACGGGTTCGAACCTCAAACTTCCAACCCGATCCGTGATAAACCCGGGCGGGTAGGGTCCAGAGAATTAGTTCCATTTCAGATTTTACCCGCGGGTCGGGTCGGGTCGGATCTGTTCAATTTTTTGAATTTTCGAATTTAAAACTGCACATTATTTTAATATATATAAATATTTTCGAATTTTTCTGAATTTTTTTGAATTTTTGCACGGTTCCGCGGGTGGGGCACAGGTCTACACGGGCACGGGTCCAGACGGGTTTTGGGCCAACCCGACCCGTGCTAGATCTGTGGATTCGAGATCCACGGGTCGGGTCGGATCTGGGCACGAGCACGGATCGGATCTGGGCACGAGCACGGGTCGAACATGATCCGGGCACGGACGGGTCCACGGACGGATAGACCCGTCCGGATTTTTTGAGAACTCTATGACACAATACAAATTGGGAAAAGTTTTGTTTTATGCCAAGTAATTTAGAAGAATTAAATCGTTGTGGAATGCTTCAATTAAGTTAAGTTAAACAAAGCACAAGCTTGCTACCTTAATTAATAATTAGTTAAACAAATTATTTGGCATGGTCTCGGATACGAGCACGTGATAAATGTGAAATTTATTGCATTTAAGTCTTGTGAAACATGACAAGATTGCTATTAAAATATTTATGTTATCACCTTTGTGTGATAATTAATTGAATTACTATTTCATCAACCAGTGCACCAAACCGCCAACAGTTTAGCACTAAAACTTCTTAGTAATTTGTCTACAGTAAATTTACTGTCAACCACCAAATTAATTATAATATTTTTTCTGGTATGAACAGAAAGTGACGTGGATATATTCGCCACCCTAGAAATGTTTAATGGATGAGAAATCTTTGATTTTCGCCTTAATTAATAATTCTGTTATCGTCTCTAAAACTTGAACGAAAATGCCATTTTCCATTCCCTATTTTATATGTTTGTTAAATAAAATTTTAATGATCTTTTTGACAAAGTTAAAATATTATGTATGTAATATATTATTATTAAGATTAGTTTTGTAGTAAATTAAAATATTCATATTTCATCTATGAATTGAAGTATCCATTTAATTATTTAGTATACTATTTCAAAATTCTAATTCCTCAAAAAAAAAAAAAATTCCAAACATATTAAGATTAGTTTTGTAAAAAAGTTTAAGTTAGAACAGTAGGCTGTGAAACGGACTCTAAATTAATTTGGGAAAAGATATCAGAGCCCGCTGTAATTATTTCATATTTGTGCAATTATGCTAAACAGGCTATACATTTTGTGGTAAAGGAGCGAAGGGAATAACAGGCTTATAAAAGCCCACAAACAGAAAGTCGGGAATTAATTGACGGCTAGATTGGAATTGAGTGAAGCCAACTTCCCAACCTCTGAAATGGAACTAATTCTCTGTTTCTGAAATTCACGTTCCTGGAATGGACACGTAAAAATCGCCCCATCAGCTACGGATCCGAATCTGCTGCTTGTATTTGAGGCAAGCAGCACCTGCTTGTCCCGATCCGACTGTCACGAATCGATCGACTGATACGGACGGCTGTGATTTGATTCAGGGGCAGATGTTTTGGCCGTTAGATGAGTTTTGAACGGTACAGATCGAAAAAAGCAGGAAACAAGGAAGAATTTGATAAGGAGCGGATTTGGTTCCATCAGCTACAGTGCGGTTGGATTTTTTTTTGTTAAAATCTGGATTTGAAATTTCTGACAATTTCAGAAATACGGACTTCTAATCGGGACATGGCACATATGTTGATTTGTGTACACCTGGTGTACCTTTCAATTTACTTCTGCCATTTCCTACCTCTCTATCGATTCTATCGATTTGTGTACACCAAAACCCTACGAACCAAAGAACTGGTTCACATAATAAACACACCAAAACATCGCCATTCCATTCTATCGATTTCCAATAATACCCACGCAGCCTCTCCGCTCTCTCTCTCTCTCGCCTTCTCCAGTTTTCCGCACCCCCCCCCCCCTCACTCTCTCTCTTTCTCTCTCACCAACCTTTCCAGGGATCTCCCTCTTCTCGTTTCCTTGGTGGTGGTGTAAATGGCGTCGGAGGATGTGAAGAGCACTGGAGAAACAGCCGTCACGACGATCGTTGGCTTAGCTGAGGAGGCCAAGCTCGCGCGGGAAGGCGTCAAGGGGCCCAGTCACGCTGTTCTCAGTATCTGCAAATCCCTTGTTGCTGGTGGTGTAGCTGGAGGAGTGTAAGCCTCACTAAACCCGATCTGATCATGTTTATTATAAATGTTTAATTTCTTATTTATTTATATGTTTGATCCTTCAATCTCTTTGTGCGATCATGTGTAAATGCTAGTGATTCTTTTTTTCCTGGTTGGTTTGGATTTAATCAATCGCACGATTCTACATTTGTCTCTCGTAGTATATGGTAGACCTCCTTATTAGTATTCCGTAAACCCTAGCTCAGGTATGACCGGGAGGAATTGAATTTGTTATTTGGTATTTTCTGATCAGGGGTGAGAACTTTGAGCTATCTCAATTTTATTAAAACTTGAAATATAAAGGAACAAGGTAGTGAATAGTGATCAATTCAATTTCTCCTAAATTTTGACAATCAATCAATCAAGCCTATGTTTCTTTTTCTTTATTTGGACTTTAGCCCAGTAATTGTTTTTAGATGTTTATAGGAGTGTCTTGATCTTCTGCATCTGTGTTGTAATTGTTAGAACAAAACGTGCGAGGCGGTTGCTGGGGGAGGCCGCCGACAGTAATCTAGTTTGATTTCTTCTTAGTTAGACTTTCCTTCAATCCTAATTTGTAGGACTAAAATGTCTTGGAATTTTGCTTCTTTGTTGGTTTAAGTGGGTAACAGTTTCTCATTCCATCTCTAATTGGTTAAGAAATTTTTTATATGGACAATTATCCCTGTCTTTAGTGCATACCTTATCCTGCGAGACAGTTGACAATGGGTTTAGATAAATGGAGATGATTGGAGCAAATGTTGTTTTTTATTTAATCATCAGCCTGGGATGTGTATCAATTCTTATAAAAGTAGATAAAATAAAGAAAATAGAGCTTTCATTGCAAGATTAGTTCATATGTGGAGAATAAAGGCTGTCTGGTTTTGGTGGGATTAATGATGTGTTTTTATTTTATTTATCAGATTAGTTCTTGTGCACCCAGTATTATATTTATACCACTTGCATGCACATCACTAAAGTACTTTATATTGCAACTCAATTTTACTTTGGAGACAATAGATTATTGTTATCCTGATAGAGGCCTTCCCTTTGGGCCTATTCTTTGCAGTTTCAGTTTGACTTGAGTTCTAAACATTTGATTTCATTTATAACTGAGCAGATGCTGAAATATTTGATTTCATTCGCTGTTCTATTGTTGTTTAAATAATTAAATTATATTGAAAGTAAACAATTTGACATTGAATTAGATTCTCTGTTGAATTCAATGTCAAATTGTTTGATTCCAAAAGTTGTAACTGAAAGGGAAACACCATTTCTGCAACTTGGATTGGAGGGTGAGCTTGGAAAGGAGGGTTGTGATAGGCTTGGCGAGCCAACATAAAAATTCAGCCAATCTTATGGAAATGTAATCCAATATGGGATTCATTTCTAGCCTACCCCAACTTGTTTGAGACAAAAGGCTTTGTTGTTGTTGTTGTTGTTGTTGTGGACTTTTGGAAGGTGCTTATTAAAACTTGGGTTAAGCTGGATAATTTTTAAAGATATTGATACTATATTACTATTTCTTATATCATTATTATCTATGTTGGTTTTCATTACTCCAATGGGGTTTCATCATCTCTAGTCTTACCCAACTTGTTTGGGACCAAAAGGTGTTGTTTGGCGGCTTTCCAATGTGAATAAGAGAATCTGGATCTGTGTGAAGTTGGAACTTTGAAGATTCTCCCAAGTCCAATTAATTAACTTGATTTGTATACTCTACAGAATAGAATTACACGTCTTGAAGAAACATGATTATTTTTTACTGATTAAAAAGCCTCATAGTCCCTCATGTGATCATGTCCTCACTGGGAGTTGAAGCCCTTGACCTATTGGAGTCGTCCTAGTAACCGGTTGAGCTATTAGTTAGGTTCCATTTCCATAAACAATATCATTAAACCTCGTTTTATTTAGTTGGCCAAGGTTTTAATAATAATTCCTCTCGAAGAATTTAATCAAGCTAAGTCAACAATGCACTTCATGGTTTTAGATAAGCTCCATGATGCATTTAGGGGAATTGATGTCTTTTCTAGTAATAATAGTTATTAGTATAAAGGGTGGACTGCAAAAAGGAACTCTTCTTGTCTTTATTTGCAGCACACATGTATTTAGAATAACAAGAGACACCATTTTAATTTAAATTCTATTTGCTCCATTTTTATATCAATTGCTAATTGTCTAACAAGTGACTAAATTTACATTTGGAGAATTTAAAATGAATAAGGGGGATAAAGGGAGTTTTATGGCAAGGACTTCAATTAGGGTTTGTGTCTTTGCAATTCCATTGAAGGTCTGAAGTAGTGCCTGTTGGTTTGTTGAGCTGAGGGTATGATGATAATTTGTTTCATTTTTTCTTCCAAATGCAGTGCTCCGGCTGTTTATGGCTTTTTGTTGAAATGATTCCATATTAAGAATTAAGATACAAATATATGTAGATCTGATCTTGTAACATGCTACTTCTTCGTGCAGTTCTCGTACTGCTGTTGCTCCACTTGAACGGATGAAAATCTTGTTGCAGGTATGGGACTTATTATTTTTATATATCTTTGGTCATTTAGCTGCAGTTACTTCCTTTATTTGCCTGATCTGTCAAGTGCTAAATCAAATTGGAATTGATGGAGGTTCTGTGCAGAATCATGTCCTTTAATGAAAACATTAGGTTCTTTTTTTTTTTTTGATATAAGGGCTCCCGTTAGCCCTGGATTTTATTATTTTTCAAATGCCTCTTATGGGATTTGGGCTAAATTAGGCTTAAGTAGGCAATGGCACTGACACTGACACTGACAGGTCCATGTTATTGTTCACCGGTATACCAGATAATATTTTGGCTTGCTGGAATTAAAGTTGATAATTAAACCAACCAACTTATGCCTCTGTTGGCCAGGTGGAGCCTTAGTTGATCTGATGGTTTTTTCAATTGGTTATGTTATTCTATTTTTTCTTTATGAAGGTTCAAAACTCGCATAATGTAAAATATAATGGCACAATACAAGGGCTCAAGTATATTTGGAGAACTGAGGGACTTCGGGGCCTTTTTAAAGGCAATGGTACGAATTGTGCGAGAATTGTACCGAATTCAGCAGTCAAGTTCTTTAGCTATGAACAAGCATCAAGGTAAATCTAATTGCTGTTTTTGTTATTCTTTATTGCTTTTGCATTCTGTAAGATCGTTTGGTGGTATCTGTCCAAAATGAAAACCTTCTTTGCTTTTCGGATAAGTAAGGATAAATTAGAGGTGGAAAATGAAATGGAACTTGAACTATAAGAGCTCCAAACAAACAGAAATCAAGCACAATAAACAATGGAAAGCAGAAGATTTGGACCACATAAGAGCAGGATGATTCCAACTAGCAATACCATTTCCCCTCTTAGTCCAAACAGTTAATTTATTGAACCAGTTACTGAGATATCAGTAGATATTATCATTGTTACGTTATATTTGTTACTAATTAGAATTCATTGTAACAGTGGTATTTTGTGGCTATACCGGCGGCAGACTGGAAATGGTATGACTTCCTATTTCTACTTGTGTACCTTATTAATAAAATACTGTAAGGATTGAACTTAGTAACTTCCAGATGATTGTTTTGCTGCCATGCTGCTTTTGTGTCTTGAAATTGAGTTGATGGAATAATTCTAGCCATAAGCAAGTCTATTTTGCATCATTTGGAGGTGGAGTTAAACCTTCAATTTTTGCAAGCAATAATCCCTTCTTGTAATTCTTGGCGTGTATAGAGAATGCTGAACTCTCACCATTATTGCGTCTTGGAGCCGGTGCTTGTGCTGGTATAATCGCAATGTCTGCTACTTATCCAATGGACATGGTTCGTGGAAGGATCACAGTCCAGGTCTGTCTAATTTTCTTCTTTATCTTTATCCTCCTTTTTCTATTGAAAATTATGTAACTCTGATGACTTTTGGAATGCAGACGGAGCGATCTCCATACCAGTATAGGGGTATGTTTCATGCACTAGGAACAGTTTTCCGCGAGGAAGGGTTCAGAGCTCTCTATAAGGGCTGGCTTCCCTCTGTTATAGGAGTTGTAAGCCCCTCCTCCCTTTCTTCCTTTTCCTTTCCGGTCAGCAACAGGTTTATATTATGATCAAGGCTTAATGTGCAATTTTTAAAGCATTTAGGTTTCTTTTTCACGGAGAAAACAACCTGGCACCTTTTTTGTCCAATTCAAGTTGTTAATCTAACCGGGTAGGGGTACAGCCCCCTCCAGGGGCGAATTTAGGATTTTCGCCAGGAAGGTTCAAGATTTATGATTTTTTTTCCCGGGGGGTTCGAAATGATGTCTATTCTTTAAAAAATTGTCTTATATGGTCATTTGTTCAAAAAAATTCAAATACATGGTCATTTTTGAAAAAAGTTTCAAATATATGGTCGTTTTTGAATTTTTTTTTTTCAGGGGAGTTCAGCTGCACCTAGTGTTGTGCTAGACGGACCGGGTCGGGACCCGGGATGAACAGTTACGGGTCCCACGGGTCCGGTCAACTCACGGACGGCGGGGGTCAATGGGTTTTCACGGGCGGGTTCCGACAGGCGCGTTCGGAAAAATTTCCGAAAGCCCGCCCTTGACCCGGGACGGGTCCCACGGGTCGGCGGACGGGACCCTCGGACGCGGGTTTTTGAACCAATTTTTGTTTAAAAAATAAAAAAATTATTTAAAAAAACAGAATTTTTTTTAAATCTGGGAAATTGAGAAAATGAGGTAAAAAACATTTAAAAATTAAAAAAAATGCCAAAATGAGTTAAAAATTTAATTGAAAATCGGGAAAATTAAGTATTAAATATGGAAAAAAATATATATATATATTAATTTTATTAAGAAAAAAATTTAAAGATATAAAAAATGGTTTAAAAACTTGAAAATCGGATTAATTAATTAAAAACTCTTGAGAAACATAAAAAATCACAAGAAAGGAATTAAAAATTAGATTAAAATTCGAAAAAATAAATATTAAATCTGGAAAAAAATAATTTAATTTTTAATATGAAGAAAATTTAAAGATATCATAAAATTTTAAAAAGGCATAAAAATAGGAATAAAATATGAAACTATTTGAAAGCATGTAAACTAATAAAAGATGTGAATTGTGATTTGTGAATGAAGAAGTGAAGAGTATATTTCTTTTAAAAATTATGAGTTTAAAAATGTGAATTTTTTTAATTAGAAACATATTTTTTATTAGCACACTTTGTATGAAAAAGGATGCAAAATCGGAAAAAAAAATATGAACTATTTTTTCAATAATGTAACTTCTTAAGCAAATTACTTCAAAAAAAAAGTTACTCTCCTCCTTTATTCCGGGCTTGAGACCGGCTATGTTATTATTTTTTCATGTTAAAAAAATAACATAGGCGGAGTTCTAACTTTTTTTTTGTTAGTAAAGATTTAGATGAAGTAAAAAATATTTAATGATTAGAAAAAAATTGAATAATGAAATATTCAAACCAAATATTCAAACCAAATTGGATCAAAATCCAACGGTCCAAATCGCATCCCTCCAAAAAAAATTCAAAATTTGTGGGTCTGTGCGGGTCGGGCGGGCGGGCGGGTCCCGTCACGGGTCACGGGTCACGGGTCACGACGGGTGCGACGGGTGCGGGTCGGGCGGGTTCTGACGCGGGTCTGACACGGGCGGGTCTAATACGGGTCGAGTTGGAACCGGGGGAAAAACCCGCCCTTGACCCGTCACGGGTTTGACCCGCGGGTTTTCGACCCGTCTGGCAGACGGGCGGGTTTGGGACCCGGCGGACACGGGCGGGTCGTAACGGCGGGACCCGGCGCGGGTTTAGCACTACACTAGCTGCACCCAGATACCAACCAGTCAACCACCTATTATACATGGGGGCCCCACATAAAATGGGTCATATTCCCATAGTTGTAAATGGTAGGCGAAACTGGTGTTTGTGTGCATGCGTTGTGGTGGTGGTTGGTTGGGGGGCAAAGCATGGGGCATTGTATATTTCTTTGACTTGTTAGACTGTTTCTCTTCTGTTCATTTGTCGTATCTGATTATTCATATGCTCACTGATGAAAAGTGCATGAGTAAATTTGGTGATGCATGATTAATTAAAAGCTTCTGACAATGAAGAAACAAAGCCTCTTTTTAATACTCTTCAAATTTCCCATGAGTGCAGATCCCATATGTGGGCCTAAACTTTGCGGTCTATGAGTCACTAAAAGACCACATATTGAAGGAAAATATGTTCGGTCTGGCAAATGACTCGGAGCTGGGGGTGGTGACACGGTTGGGTTGTGGCGCGGTTGCAGGAACAATTGGGCAGACGGTGGCATACCCGCTCGATGTCATCCGACGGCGCATGCAGATGGTTGGCTGGAAGGATGCTGATGCCATCATCACGGCAGGTGGTCGCAATCGCCAGGCTCTCGAGTACAACGGAATGGTGGATGCATTCCGCAAGACTGTCAGACATGAGGGCTTTGGCGCCCTCTACAAGGGCCTCATCCCCAACTCAGTCAAGGTATGTGTTGAAACGGGACTTGCAGCTGATTGTTATGTATATTTATAGTAAGTTTCTTACTCTCACTCAATTAGTTGTCAAAATTTAGTTTGTTAACGACAAGTCGGTAATGTTTCAGTTTCTTCCAATCATGCTGTCACTTTTTCCATACAAAGCTAAACTGACAGGTTGTTGACGTCAATGTTCATGCTAGCAATTAGGTACATCCACAATAGTAGTACACCTGCATCATCACACTCCTATCAATATTATTAATCATTATTATTTCATTTTGCACGAGTGACCTAATTCTAGTAACATGTGATGGACATTAAATTTCAGTAACCGAGAACGTCAAATTAAATTTCGATATCATATGATGGTGCACAAAGTAACTCCACCTATGTTTTACATAGCTGGTCCCAAGCCCGGAAAGGAGGAGGGCCAACGTAAAAATTCAGCCAATTTTATGAAAATGAAATCTAATATGAACTTCATTTCTAGCCTACTCCAACTTGTTTGGGACAAAAGGCTTTGTTGTTATTGTTTATGGTGCACAAAGTAACGCTGAGTGACCATTATTGCTACCAGAGGCAAAGTTTATTAACTCGTCAAGAGCATGTTGTGTGACCATTATTGCTACCAGGGGTCAAGTTGAGTGACCATCATAGCATTCCTATTCATCGATAATCAGTTTGCTTGACAATCTTAATATTTGTGAACAAAGTTTAAGAAATTCAAGTTGTAACATGAAATATATGGTGCATATTTGATGCTTATGAAAAATGACGAGCTTTGATACACATTTTATTATTCATGGAAGTTTTTGAGTTTTCAATAGTCTGAATTTAATGACCTTTGATGCACATTCCAATTGATAAATTGCATGACATATCAAAGGTAGGTTATATCTATATATCGAACAACACAATTTGAATTGATTGAGTTATATTGTTTTTGAGGTAGGAGGCAAGAAGAGCCTACTGTTGAATTTCATTAATTTTTTTTTTTTGAGATATATTGTTAAGATTGTCAAACAAATTCATTGTCAAGATATCCCTTCCCTGCTTTATATTATGTGGGATTTTATTTTTATATTATGTGGAAAATTAGGTTATTGGGTCCCGGAGGTTACGAATCTGGATTCTGAACAGGAATGATTTCGAATCAAATTTTCAACCTGCAAGTTGCCGAGTCCTTTTTCCCACTCATATGTGGATCTAGTAAGCTAAGGGTGCAACTTTTAGTCCACTTATGGTTTCATTTATGTGTAATTGGATACTGATGGGTTTTTTGAATTGATATAAATGTTTTTTTTTTACTGTTTTGATCTAATCTTACAACACTAATTAGTCCACTTTCTGTTCTTTTTCTCTAAGTTTCTTCTGCAAAGAGCCCACATAAGTCTCTTCAAAAAATGATGAAATTTGATCCGTTCTTTTGTTTCAGGTGGTGCCCTCAATTGCTATTGCTTTTGTATCATACGAGTATGTGAAGGATATTCTTGGAGTAGAGGTGCGAATTTCAGACTGAAGAGATGCAACCTTATACAAGGGAATTTTTTGGTAGGTCATTGAGTGGTTTTCTGTTACTTATTTTAGTTTCGGCTAGAGCCAATAGAGAGGATAGTTTAGGAAAAACCTCATAAGGGCCTATGGGCCCGTGTTGTCTGTATCTTAGCTATTTCTACCAAATCTGTGCTTCTTGTGCAAAATAAGGTGGTGCTAGACGGAGAGGTCTCAATGGGATCCTTCTGAGTTCTATTTGTTTACTCGCTAGTGTTTGTAGTAATTCTTGCAGTATGCAAGAACCTTTTTTGCCATGTTTATTTGTTTGTGCATGTTAATTGTTGTTCCAACTTGTATGTTTATTTTGTTATGTTGTGTAGTTTTATTCATTGATAAAAAAGTAAAGCGCTTCATGCGTTGGATAGGCTTCGTCCTTTGGATTGAAGTTCCCAACTCAACTCGTCTATTCAAGTTAATGCATAGTTTTACAGAAGGTTGAATACTATCTAATGAAGGACATTTATTGTCAAACGAACATATACGAGTACCATCTAATAAATAAAGATAGAAACAGAAGCAAAGTAACAAAAATGATATTTTACATGCTATATAAACACAGAACTAGAACAATCATGAAACACTGAAACACACTAATGTTAAAAGATGAAGTTCAGCATAGTGGACACTTTATTTTCTGTACAACAAAACAACTATACATCCGTGTGATACATCCTAAAGAGAAGAACAGAAAGCAATGGAGATGTGATTGAGAAACTTAGTGCACTTCAGAATCTGAGGCATGGCCTGATCGCCGCCTCCTAGTCGGGCTGATAACACTTTGTAGGTTGATTCCTGACCTTGTTCTCATGTTTCTTCTCGCTGTCTCTAGTTGAGGTGGCAATTTTACCTTTTGCTTCTCACCAGGCAATTTCCCCTTTTGTTTCTCACCTGTTATAAGAAAATAGAGCAGAGGAAAGAAGATCAGAGATTTGATTTTTCTGATGTGAAATTGTGGTGGATAGGTGTTCTGTTATCGTTTTTTGTCCCTTATTGAGCTAATTAAGTTGTTTACTTGCCAGTCATATTATTTTTAGCACAAGTATATCAATTTCACATTGATAAAAGCGGTTCCACAATTTCAAATTTAAATGAGATTTTATGCTTGACGGGGGACATACCAACCTTTGCAGTAAATACCAGATAGAAGTTTGTACATACCTGTTGGTTTGATTTTCTTCGCATCCACCTTCTTCAGAACAGGTTTCTTATTTTTCTCTGGAATAGTCGCCGGCACTGATCGTACTGAGAAGTTTGCAACAGAGAACGTGTCATCATACAACATATGTGGACCAGACCCAGTCTCATCTCCACAGAAAGAGGTACCATCGCTCTCTGACTCAGTGCTCTTCTCCTTGTTACCATTATTCATTTTCTCTCTCTCTACAACTTTGTACATGTACATCTGGAAAGGCACTTCCATCACTAGCGCACGACCTTTCCCTTGCGAAGTCAAGTTCCTCCTCAAAATGCTTGTCTCTATGTCGCAGTACTCAACTGGTGGTATTGGTGAGTCAGGTTGTCCGTGGTCAGGGTTCAGAATCAAAAACCGTTTTATGTACCGAAGAATGCGACAAATGGAGGAGAAGCTTGGTCTCTGTGCTGGGTCATGGTTCCAACATTTCTTTGTCAACACGGTAAGGTATTTAGGTGATTGAAACGGAAATAGAGGCCTCTCAGTTGCCCGAATATTTTTGCTTATTTTATCCCCATGCAAATGGTTATCTTCAAAAGGTACTTTACCAGTAAGTAATTCAAAACTGATCATCGAAAAACTGTACACATCAGCCTTTTCGGTGCATCTGATGTCAACACCAGCATTTTCATGTGACAAGACCTCCGGAGCATACCATATACATGAGTTTGCATTCAGGGGGTTTGCCGATCCTGATAACCCAAAACCCATAACTTTAACATGCAAATAGCCATCTGGGGAAGTGCTTCTAGGCTTGACTAGTATGTTACCAGGATTCAAGTCACCGTGATATATCTTCTTTGAGTGCAAATACTCCATCCCGCGTGCAATTTGGAGCATTATGTCAACCGCAACCTGAAGAGGAAAAGGTAGACGCCTATTCGGGCTACATATCTCTTTAATATAGCTCAACAAATCTTTCTTCATCAGCTCAGCTAACATATAGCACTCTTTCTTCTCCTCTTCATAAAAGGTATACAAGTAGTGTACCACATTGGGGTGGTTGATGGAAGATAAAAGGGAGATCTCTTGAGTTAGCGGGTCAAGCTCTCCAAAAATATGCTTAACTGCGAAGTTTGCACCATACCACTGGGCTTCTTTCATTTGGCTGTCGGTACCAAGCCGTCTCCTTACTTGGTACTCGTTTAGTAAAACCGTAGCTTGGTGAGTTTTTCCTTTCGCACCAAGTAGGACCTCAGCTAGACGAGCCTGTTGTTTGGTAATTGGTTTTGATTGGTTCTGTTTTTTTTCTTCTATGGCTTGAGAGAGGAGCCACTTGTCCTCCTTCCATGCTGTCTCCATTCTCTTGCAGAGATCTTCTGTATCCAAAAAGAGCTTCCCAAATCTGTGGTTGGTTGATTGAATGAAGGTCAGCACAAAAGATTTTAATTCACAAGTTCATTATTGAGTTGGCTATGTTTTACCAGTTCTGTATTTGTTTACTCTGTGCAATAACATAAGCCTTTAGTCCCAAACAGTTCTGATATTTTTTTTTTTGCTTTGTCAAAGGTTGCAAAATCAGATCAAATTTGATGGTCAATTGAAGATCAGTAAATAGCTGAGAATTATGGAATTAACTGTAAAACTGCTATCTATGATATATCCTAGCAACTACTATACAGTGGTTGATGGATCATTTGTGAGTCAATTTGAACCAAGGCAGCGTCATAAACAAAAGCCTTTTCTGACATGAACAATTAACTAATAGAATTAAATGATAACAGCATTTTACGAAACCTGTACTGGAAGAGTTTCTTATCCATCAATTCGGCATCGTATTTCTTCCTGAAAAGCACCTTTTTCCTAACAATCTCCTTCTCGTCGCACCCAGAAAACTCTCCTGCATATTCAATCGCCTCAAGCACCACTGCTAAGCACCAGAGCAAATTATGCAGGTGCACCTCTACACAATCTGTGTTACCAGCAAGTGCAACTGCTTTGGCCCACCAGTCACTGGCAGGCTCCAAGCACAATTTTATATAAGCCTCAGCCTCTCTAAAAATACGTTTCAACTCCCTCAGGGGGTTTTCGAGAGTTTTCCACTTGGTATGTTTCTCTTCAAAGCGGAGATGGGCCCGCATCTCACCGGAGACAGAATCAAATGCTAGGGATAGCATGTCAGCGAGGAGGCGGCATTGACGGTTGTTGACATGGATCTCATCTTGGAACAACATCAGGGTCTTGATTCCTCCTAGAGTTTCACCGATTTGACGAAGCTGTTCCATCCTCAAAATGTAGAGTTTTGAGGATGGAGATTTGAATTCGGTTTCTCTTTTGCTGCTCCTTTGCTTTTCTTGGTTGTTGGGTCTCAATGACTCGGTTCTTCTTGAATAACTTATAATCTAGGTATGAAGAGAATGATAGAAGTTTTTTATGATTGGTTGTGGTGCCTGAAAAATAAATAAGACTCAATTAGACAGAGCACTTCAAAATTGTGAAGAAATAACATACTAAAATACTTGAAGAAATTTGAAGAAATCTGACTCTGATTGTTATTAGTTAAAACTAGGAGGCAAGTTCTGTAGATATCATTATAAGGAAAGTTGATGAAGATACTGAATTGCATTAAGATTGATGAGAATAATATCATTGATTTAATCTGACACGAATATTAATTACAGATTACAAACAATTTCGTCAAAATGACTAATAGTATCTCATACAAAAATATATTACTCTAACATATGGAATACAGAGAACTGAATTTGTATCTGAATTGCTCAAATGTACTCTGATAAATTCTGTTTTAAAGAGAAATTCCTAACAATTGAATCAAAACCTTATTAAACATTTCCTCTAACTGCACTAAAGTTGAAAATGAATGCAAAATGAGGATAGTATGTCATACCGTTCTAATTCTGCTATGCCCGGATCAAACCTTGCCAGAACCCAAAAGGCCAAAGTTCCTTTTGAGACAAAAAGAAGGGTCTCCCAAAAGCGAAATTGTTGAAAATGTTTTTTTATTTGAACACACGAAAATTGTAGAAAAGGGAAATTCTTTCGAATAGGTATTGGTACTGTAATCCGAGAAACATGGAAATTTTCCAGAGAAATGTGGTTGGAGAAAGGCAAGAGTCTCTATATTTAGTCAAAAGAGATGGTTTATAGGAGGGATACAACTTTTCTAAAAGAGCGTTTGGTGAAGAAAACGCACCTGTATAATTCACATCGACAATGGTAACAACTCGCTTTCTCTCTTGCGTTTTACAAATACATGCAACTCCCCATGACTCGGTTACTATAGTGGCGGGTTTTCTCTTTTAATCAATTAAGGGGTATTTTTTATCAAAAAAAAAATAAATAAATTAAGGGGTATTTGGTTCAGTACTAAGAGCATCTCCATTTGTGAAACTTTTGGAGTTTCTAAATTATTGTCACGTTAATTTTAGAAATTTAATTTTTTTTAGTTTTTAAACTCTCCATCCCTAAAACTGAAAAGTTAGAGTTTATAAATTGTCACGTCAGCAAATATTATCAATATCATCAGAGACGGATCAATTTTAGCCAATGAGTAAGCCATGTCACAGTTTATAAACTCTAAAGCATAGTTGCTAAATAAGAAACTCTTGAGCACAATTTCTAAATAAGAAATTCATCTACATCTCTGAAACTCATTTAGAAACTGTCACGTTATATTAGAAACTCCAAGAGTTTCAGAAATGAAGATGCTCTAAGAACTAAGAAGTGTCTCTTTGGCATCATGACTTGTGAGACGTGGGAAATTCAAGCGTTAGGTTGCAGTTTGGCTGTTGGGTATTTACTAAAAAACCCAAGGTACAATTGAACCGCACAAACTGGGCCTATATTAACCGGAAGCTTATCCTGAGCCGCGCGGCACCATTCAACGGCCAACAATTCACGTGTCGTGCCGTACGAATGCTGTAGATTCTATTCAAGGGTCTATATTTAAAGTTTAGTTTGCACGAATATTGATGCAACTGAATAATTGAGATCTTTTGCGCGTCACATGCCGTGCGGAATCAGAACTGAACTCATATTAACTAGTCAAAAATACAATTGAACCCGCCGGTTTAAGAAAATACTTTCAACGGTTGAACCATTGGAATGATAGTTAGAATCCTTTTTCATATCTTGCTTCTTATTTTGTTGAGGCTCATTTTAAAATTAATCACTAATGTTGATTATATTCGCTGTCAATAATGATAGCGGGAGTGTCGTTGAAAGGCTAACAAGTGAGTTTCATAAAAATAATATTATTATATATAACTCTTGCATCAAGCATCAACACAGTCACCCAAATTTTATCTAACGGCTTAGATTAATTATAACGTGATGCTGTCATAGTTGCGACGCCAACAGATGCAGATCCCACTATACATTGATTCTAGTTAGAGGTGGCAGAATCCGATCCGATCCGAAGTAGCTCGATATGATCTGAAACTCAAAAATAACCCGACAATAGATAACTCGATACCCGATCTGGTTTGATATGACCCGAAACCCGAAAAGACCCGAGAAGACCCGAGATCAGATGACTCGGTACCCGACCCGACCAGAACCGACATGACCCGAAATCTGAAATGACCCGAGATCACATTACTCACCGACCCGACATCACCCGCAATCTGAGATGATCCGACTTGACCCGAACACAACAGATCATACACCCGAGATCAACTTAACAAACCAGAATAAATTCCGGTTTGAATATTTGGCCTTCTCAAACTGATATCAACCTATCAATTAATATTGTACTAGTACATGTCTTGACTAAAATGAACTCTTGACATCAATTTATCAAACCAGGTATTGTATTAGATATAAGGTCGAATCAAAATCAAGACATGTACTGAATTCTTCAAGACAAAACAAGAATAAAAACAAGATACTGTATCGAATACAAGCAAAAGTGCAAAACATCTTGACAACAACTTATCAAACCAGAATGAACTCTTTAAAATAAAAAACTTTGGTAATTGTCGCATATCACATATCACATAGAAATCATGTTGACAATAATTTATCAGAACATTAACTTATCACATATCAATTAGCAGATTGCACATAATAATTTATATTTTGGCAATTGTCGCATCTGTAGAATTTTTTTCAGAGATGCCAAAACATAAAGAAAGAATCCATTTCAATCACAACTACAAATACTGACAAATACAATTTATTGGATCATTAGCCTCATACAATGAAAAAGAATAATAAATAACTCTAAGAATAAAAAAGCTCAAATTCTATTCGGTCAATCCGACCCGACTCGAACCCGAAATACCCAAAACCCGACAAATATCAACGCATGATGACCCGAGACCCGACCCGACCCGACCTGATCAGACCCGTGACCCGTTAATCTTTTGAAGACAAATTGACCCGACCCGAAAGACCCGAAACTCGAAAATACTCGAAACGAGATAATTGAAACCCGACCTGATCCGAACCTGAAAGAACCGAAACTCGAAAAATATCCGAAACTAGATAATTGAAACCCGACCCGACTCGAACCCGAAAGACCCGAAACCCGACAAATATCAACGCATGATGACCCGAGACTCGACTCGACTCGGCCCGACCTGATTAGACTCGTGACCAAATAATCTTTTGAAGTCAAACTGACCTGACCCGCCCGACCCGAACCCGAACCAGCCCGACCCGCTCGATTTGCCACCTCTAATTCTAGTCATTTTTGATAGCGTAAACGTGGAAGATATCTTCATTTTCGAAATTTTTAGAGTTTCTAATCTAATATGACAGTTTCTAAATGAGTTTCAGAAATGTAGATGAGTTTCTTATTTAGTAATTTTACTCCATAATTTCTTAGAGCATCTCCATTTCTAAAATTCTTGGAGTTTGTAATATGATGTGACAGCTTTCAAATGAGTTTTAGAAATGTAGATGAGTTTATATTTAATATTTTTGCTTTAGAGTTTCTTATTTAGCAATTTTGCCTTAGAGTTAATAAACTGACGTGTCTCAATCATTGGCTAAATTGATCAGACTCCCACAACGCTGGTAATATTTGCCGATGTGGCAATTAAGAAACTCTAACTTTTTAGTTTTAGAGATGGAGGATTTAAAAACTAAAGAAAAAATTAAATTTCTAAAACTGATGTGACAACTATTTAGAAACTTCAAAAATTTCAGAAATAAAGATGCTCTTAGTTTGAATTTGAAAAAATGTAAAGAAGTTTTTATTTGAGAAATATAGTAGGTTTTATAAAATTTTGATACGTAGCAAGGCACAGTTGCATATAGCATGTATTCCGACTCCATATCATTTTGTGTGGGGATATTGACTGCATAGTTGTATATCTTTTCATATGGCAAGTGAAGTAAATATAAAATCATTTTAAAACATTGTTTTTTTTATAATAGTAAACTAATCAGCTGAAATAATATTAGCAATTGAAATTATGAGGATAAAAAAAATTCAGAAGTTCAAGACATTTTTTTTTTAATTAAAGGTGGTGTATTTGTTGTTGTTGTTGTTGTTGTTGTTGTAAAGGTGGTGTATTTTTCTTGAAGTTAAAAGCCATTTAGGTTCCGTTGGGATATCATTTTTTTTTTGAGAAAATTAACTCTTGCATTGGGTTGTTAGTAATCTTTTTTTTTTTGAGAAAATTAACTCTTGCATTGGGTTGTTAGTAATCTGTATTTTCTGGAATGGTCAGCAATTTCTAAATTGAAAACTGGTAGGTTTTGCATGCTGATACTGTAGAAGCGCTGTAGCAGTTACTGTGCGAGCAGCGATGATAATTCAGAGAAATTGATCATTTCTAACAATTTCTATTTCAGAAAATGTGATTTCGGTTTCTCTGAGGTGGTTTAATAAGTTTCCAACCAAACATAATTTAGTGGAGAAGTTGGTGGAAAAAGATAAATTCAGTCGCATCTAATTATATTTTGAGAAGGGCTCAAATATGAAATATCTTCAATTTTTTTTTGTGTTTTCGTAATGCTTTCAAATTGTGATGATTCATGAAGAAATAAAAAATGAAGTTGAGAATAAAATAAAAGTGACGAGCGATTAATATTTCAATGACATTATAAATACAAAAAAAATTTGAAAACATTTGAACCATCTTATATTTTCCCCATCAAAATGTGAAGGAGATTTTCTCAAAAACAAAAAATGTGAAGGAGATGTGGTAATGAAAATTAACGAGGGAATTGAACTAACCCAGCAAAGAAAACGAAGCACCGTACAACCATTGGAAATCTTTACCAGTTGGATCAAAATCCCATTAGCTGGGTTGCTACCGAGCGCAGTCTTACTGTAATGGAAAAATTTATGGTGCTTTCAACTCAGTTCCATTCAATGCTTCAATAAAGAAGACTTCTTAAAATCAAAGCGCGGGGCTAACGTAGAACTCACGCGTCAGTGACAGTGACAGTAGAAAAAAATGAGAGGAGGAACAGAACGAGAGTATTGTATCAGCGTCCTACTTTAATTTACTCTCCGATCAATATATATGTTTGAATCAAATGTTACTTAAACTTCAAAAGTGTTTACAATTATTTATTTGGATTAATTGAACAGCCTTATATATAAAATTATTTGGATTCAGCGAACCTACAAGAGGCCCAAAACATTTAAATGTACATAAATCAACCCGCTTTTAGCCTAAGCCAATATGTTCTCTCTTCGTCAACAGGCTTCCCCTCAAAAAAAGAAAAAAAAAAATCTCTCTTCTTTTGATAGGAAAAATATAAGAGGCTGGATATGTTCATTTGTTACCGGATAAAAGGCTGAATTTTTTTAGATAAGGAATATTCGTGTTTCTAAGATTTTTTTTTTCAACTTACATTTTTTTTAAAGCTTCTGTATAAATTTTATATTTTGGAAGCGTAAGTAATATTTGTGTCTTTTAAAAAAGTTTAGGACTGTAAGTATTAATTACGTTCTTAGCGTTCTGTGATATTTTTAGAGTACAAATTTCTAATACTAGTAATGAAAATAGCTACTTATTGTCTCCATTTCATACAAAACAGAGAGGACCAAAACAACAATTTTAGAGGGAACCAAACGAATAAAGGACTATGCCATAAAGAGAAAAATAATAAATATAACCACCATCAAAACAGTTTATTATCACTTCAGAATATGTGAGTTTATTTACACAAGACTAAAACACTTCTGCTGAAGTGTAGAACTACTTCATACTCCTGACTGTATAGCAGGTAATGGTTCCATAGGAAACAAATCCCCAATCTCCCCGAAAAAACCGTCCCGTTGCCGTCCGTCTCGGCACCAATCCGACCCGAAGACTTCCTCATCCAGTCCTTTAAAATCATCTGGTAGGAACTCGAACTGCACTGCCTCTTCAAATGTTCCCAGATCCGTTAACCCGAATTCCGACAAACCATCCTGATAGTACTCGGACGATAATGGCTCATTCATTGATTCCTCCTTAACTATTTCTTCTTGCGGCGATTGCACCTGCATGGTATTTTGAACGAGAGCGGCAGGAAAATTGGTGATTGCACTTGATCCACGGAGCCGAAGCGCCGCAGCATCATAGACCAATGCAGCCTCCTCGGCTGTGTCGAAGGTCCCAAGCCATATGCGGACTCCACGAGTAGGGTCGCGTATTTCTGCTGCATATTTACCCCATGGCCGTCGCCTTACTCCGCGGTACCTATATATAATTTGTGAATAAATATTTAGCTAGGCAGATTTACATGTTGGTACAAAATTTGTGCATTTTTGTTTCTTGTATGGAATAGTAATTGCCAAGCATAATTACTTCCTAAAATTCCTTTCAATAAAGCTCTTTTCCTGAAAAACAAGACTATTTTTTGCAACACCTTTAAAATTCATTTTGTAGCAAATGGCAACGTTTTTGTTTCTCCACAATTAAATTAAAAAAAAATTGTACTATTAATTGAACCTTTTATTTTTACGGAATAATATATATATATAACGTGTAATTCATTTCTTAGGAACGTACTTTGTTGAAGAGGGTGCCTTCTTTGTTCCATTAGTGGTCCTCCTACTGTTAGGGGGTTTTGGAGCAGGGCATGGTTTCGAACCGGGTTCTATATCTCTGACAACCCGTGTAACCCTTCGGCCCAGTAACTCTGCAGCCGTTTCATCGCCCGACGACTCGGTCGCATCGGGATCATTCCAGTGAATTCGCAGAGTTCTCGGTTTCGGCATGTCGATGTATAAGGAAGTAGCAACAGTTGTTTGTTTCTCAGTTACTGTGTTTAGTAGGAACTGTTTAACAGGGATTAGAGACTAGAGAAAGTATTGCCTATGGACTTAGGGGAAGGGAGAAAAATAGAAGATGAGGTTTTGTTCAGGGTTTAGGTTTTGTGGGGGGATAGAAGTGAGGTATCTTTTGTGGGGGGATAGAAGTGAGGTATCTTTTGTGGGGTTTTGGATTTATAAAGGAATCTCAACTCACACTGTCACACATACAGAGAGATATTATTACCATTTTATTGGGGTTCATAGGATCACACACACGGTGTAATTGGGAGTAGGGTTTTAATAACGGGGCGGGTCGGGTACCCGTGGATCCGACCCGTCCGGATCCACGGGTACGGCGGACGGGTCCACGGGTACGGCGGGACGGGTATGCACGGGTCCGAACTCAAAACTCCCAACCCGACCCGTGATAAACTCGGGCGGGTCAGGTCCGGGTGGGTCAGATCCGTCTAACTTTTTAAATTTTTTTATTTTTTTTTTGAATTTTTGAATTTTAAACTGCACATTATTTTAATATATATATATATTTCCGATTTTTTCTGATTTTTTTGAATTTTTTTTTAAATTTTTGCACGGTTCCACGGGTCGGGCACGGGTTTAGACGGTTTGGGGGATTTGGGGCCAACCCGACCCGTGATAGATCCGTGGATCCGGGATCCGCGGATCCGGGCGGATTCGAGCACGGGCACGGGCACGGGTCGGGTACGGATCGGGCACGGGCGGGTAGACCCGCTCGGATTTTTTTAAAACACTGATTGGGAGGCACGCTCGGTGAAATATTTTATAGGATAATGTTTTGTTGATACCACATTTGATATTCTATTGATATCGATTTTATTATGCACATTTAGTTGAGTTATAATACACATTATTTGAGTTATTAAGCATGTTATAATGTTATATCATAACTATTTCAATACAAAAAATAACATGTATAACTATTTAATTACATAAAATAATATGCATAATAACTCAAATAATTAATGTGCACGATAATTCAACTAAAGGTGCATAATAAAATTGACAATATGTATAACTATTTCATTACAAAAAATAACATGCATAATAACTCAAATAATGTGCATGATAACTCAACTAAAAATGCATAATAAAATCGATATCAATAGTTGATATCAAATATGATATCGTATCAGCTCCCTATTTTATATACATTTTCACTTAACTTTATAAGATAACTTTAGTTTACCCCTTGATCTGAGGTCGTTGTCTGGTTTAAGTTTATTGTGATTCTTGGCAGAAAAACACATTTTATATTGTTGGAGGCTATCCTTTGTTTTTTTTTTCTCCTTTTTTTTATTATTATTGTAGTACAGCACTGCCACACATGTACATAAAAATATAAAATAAGCTTGAAATTTACTTATTTATTTGTAATTCATGAACCTGGCTATAGTTAGACAAGAAAAACACTATTTTTCAAGGTACACCAAAACAAGCAGTTTGACATATGAAATTATACACTTAATCAATATTTGTGAAGTATTTTGAGATTCGCATTTTAACACAGATAGTTTTTTTTATTATTTTGAAATAATGTAAGTATGTTAACAGGGAATAATTAACGCCCAGATAAATGTTATTTTTTACAGAAGATTTTATTCTGTTTTACTTGATCTTGAATTTCCTATAAGAAAAATCTATCAAATGCAACAATTAGCCCAAAATTGTTTCATACAAAAATATTAAAAGAAGTAAAAGCTAATCAAGAATACATGTATTAAGGAAAATGCCACTGTGTCTGTTTATTCTTGCTGAGCAGCTCTGATTGGATAAATTTCGTTGAATATTTCTTTATGCTTCAATTGTTATTTTATTTCAGAGAGCCTTCAAATAAGCCATGATCAACAAACTAGTATATTTCTGGTTTTCGGAATAGAGCGTTTTAGGATAGACTAATAGTCTCTTAATGTCCTTCCTCTATTTTAGTCATTCTAACTAATATTCTAAAAAAAAATCAAACAATCAAAAGCGGATAAATAGAAAGTCAAATAGTCAGACGCGAATAAAAATAAAAAGTTGAACCGCACTCATTCTTCTGAGTGTTTCCGCCCTACACACTATTTTGAATGTTTTACACAGAATACATGAAGTGCAGACTAAATAAAACATGTGTTCAGACTAAATAAAACATATATCCAAACTAAATAAAACAAATGTTCATACTAACTATCAAGTGTTTTGCATAGAATGCATGGCCCGCAGACTAAATAAAACATGTGTTCAAACAAATTGAAAGATGTGTTCATACTAACTGTTTCAAGTTTGTTTTTGCACTGTTTCAAGTCTTTTTTTTGCATATATTGAATGGGTGCAGACTAAATAAAACAAGTGTTCAGACTAAATATAACATGTATTCACACTAGCTGTTTCAAATATGTTTTTGCATTGTTTCAAACATTATTTTGAGAAAATTTGAGCAAAAAAAGATGCAGAAAAACTTGAAAAATGAGATTTGGAGACTTTGAAAGCGTTTTTGGGGTAAAGTTTGTGCGTTGTGTCTTGCCATTTCTGAAAAGTGCTCATACTTGCGAATAGAAGTTACGAGTCAAAAGTTACGTCTGTTCGAAGATCAAACGTTATTTTGTGCTCAAGGCTCATATTAGTTAAGAATGTGGTCATACTAACTAATCTGGTGGTCATACTAACCCCTCAGATTGTCATACTAACTTCTAATGTGGTTATACTAATCTCTCAGGTGATCATACTAATTAATAATGTGGTCATAGTAACCAAGGATGTTCGTACTAACTTCACAGGATGTTCATACTAACTTCTCAGGTGTTAATATTAACATCCAATATGTTCATAATAACATTCAGGATATTCATACTAACATCAAGAATGTCCATACTAATATTCAGAATGTTCATACTAACTTTCCAAATGTTTATACTAACTTCTTACGTGTTCATACTAACTTCACATGTATCAATACTAACATTCATGATGTTCATACTAATTTCTCAGGTGTTCATACTAACATCAATGTATTCATACTAAGTACCCAACTGTTCATACTAACTATTCATTGTTCATATTAACATAAAAAATGTTCATAGTAGTTGAAAAATATGTTCATACTACTGAAACAAGTATTTATATTAGATGCACATTTATATTTTCATTTTTCTCCTTCTCTTTCTTTCTTTTGTGAAAAAGATAACAACCATGGTGAATACGAAAAAAGTCAGAGGCAAATTCAAGGTCGTTCGTTTCTTTTCGTCTTCGTTCTCAGATCTGTTTCACTTTAAACATTATTTTCGTCTTTGACCGTTTTTTCGTCGTTTCTGACAATCTCTCGTCGAATAAAAAGTAAGGGAAAGAAAAAAACGATAAAAGAGAGAAAAAGAAGAAGAATGATGTAGTTGGAAGAGAAAAAAAATATTCAACAAGTAATAATACAAATGATAAGCTAAAATATAAAAAAAATGAAAGATATAAGCGGGAGACAGAAAATTAGAGATTGCAAATTTTTGTCTTACAATTAATACAATTTTATTCTGTTGTCGCTATCTCAGTTTAAATTTGCAATCCCACTTTATCATAATTCAGTCCGAATTTTTTTTTATTAACCAAAATAAATTAAAAAAATACGAAAATGGCAAAAATCGGATCAAAATCACCAAACTAGCCATTCCGGAATCTCTGACTCCGGAATAACTCCGGAATCACAGTATCCGGAATAACTCCGGAATCACAGTATCCGGAATAACTCCGGAATCCATGATTCCGGATTTATTTGTTGCACTGTGTTGCGGAGAGAGAGGGAGAGGTTGTTTCGATTATTTTAATAATAAAAATATTAATATTTTATTTGATGAGTTGGGTTGTATTTATGTAAGTTTTTGTAACGAATTCGACTGCACTTATCGAGATTATAACTAAATTTTTTTTAACGTCGCAAATCATCGAGCTGTAGACATCCGAGCCTACTTCCACCACATTGAGTCCGATTTGCGATCGGAGAAACGTGCATCTCAAATTTCGCTCCATCTTGAACATATATCTTAATTAGTCTTTTTTATCATGATTTTGCGTCGGATTCAATTTTGAATTGCTCATTTCTCCGATCGCAAAACAGACTCGATGTGATGAAAGTAGACTCGAATATCTACAGCTTGATGTCTTGCGACGATAAAAAAATACTAATTATGATGCCGACGAGCTGAGCTGAAGTTGTTACAAAAAATATTAAGTATGATTAGCATTTTTTTTCCTACAAACTTCGACTACTCTCTCCGGGATCATAACTAATTCTTTTTTATGATCGCAAGCCATCGAATTGTAGATATTCGAGTCTACTTCCATCACGTTGAGTCTGATTTGCGATCGGAGAAACGCGCATCTAAAATTTGGCTCCACTATCAGCTTATATCTTAATTTGTAACTTTTTATCATGTGTTTGTGTAAGAATCAATTTTGAATCGCTCGTTTCTCCGATCGCAAATCAGACTCAACGTGGTGGAAGTAGACTCGGATATCTACAGCTCGATGATTTGCGACGTTAAAAAAAAATTAATTATAATCTCGATAAGTGCAGTCGAATTCGTTACAAAAACTTACATAAATACAACCCAACTCATCAAATAAAATATTAATATTTTTATTATTAAAAATTTCAGAGGCGCTGGAACAATTCAATTGTTCATTGAATTTCGTATAAATTAAACTGTGATTTCGGAGTTATTCCGGACTCTGTGATTTCGGAGTTATTCCGGTGTCTGTGATTCCGGAATGGCTATTTTGGTGATTTTGATCCGAATTTTGCCAGTTTGGTGTTTTTTTAATTTATTTTGGTTAATAAAAAAAATTTCGGTAATTCAGTACAACAATTCAAGTAAGGTAGTTACTAGTGGTTGATTTATTAAATGAATCTAAGTCGACCTGTTAAGAATAATCTACCTGATATTTTTACTAGCTTGAATAGTAATTTAATTTAGGTGGTTAATTTTCATTTGGCGTGGCAATAATTCTGAATTATTTGAGAAGATAAACAAGTAAGCTATGTGGACATCACATAACTCAATATTAATTTGAGCTCATGATATAAATTAACTACAATTTAGAAATATTCGAGTGAAATTCAAATGTTACTTAAATATAAATTAAATAATTTCTGTTACATACAATTAAATAATTGACGGAGTAAATAGAGGCTTAATTAGATTTTATAATTGCAAAATAATTTAAACGGTTCTTATTACTGTGTATAGCAATAAATTTAATGGGACAACCAGCCAGCAACCTTGATTAATGATTGCTCTGCTATCAAAACTGAACATAAATGGTTATTTTTTTTTTTGAAATTTTCATCAAAAACTGTCAAACTGAATTACATTGATAAAATAAAATTACATTCAACAATAACAATCATCATCTTCGTCACAATAAATGATTATTGCGAGCGCTCTCTCTCTTATCCTTTATAAAGACCGTGAGAAAAAAAATATAGATAGAAAATAATTTACGAATATATTTTTAGCATCAAAAATAGATGACAAGCAAAATAAAAAAACTCCGACAGATAACATTATTAATTATTATATTTTAAGTTTATTATATTTTTATATTATTGCCTTCTAGTCACTTCTAAACTTGTCTATTTAAATTATTAATTATTTTAGATAATTGTCAATTTGATTCAATTGACTACAAATTAGAGTAATATCAAATAGTAATTTGATCTATTAATTTAATAGCAATCTATCAAAGCAAAATAAAAAAACTCCGACAGATAACATTTGTCAAAATTCAAGGGACTAAAATGACTAAAACTAAAATCTAAAAACGCCGGAAGCTAATTATTAAGAACAATTCAATATAATTCTCACACACTGAAATACTGAATATCATGATTTAAAGTAAAGAGAAAAGTAAGGAAATACAATTAAACAAAACACGTGAGATTTCGTTAGAGTTTAGATATTGACGATTATGCTCTCTAAAATTATTGACATTTCAATACGATAAGAAGATCATGCCGATGCATTAAATACAATAGTTATAAAATTAGACATTTCTCTTTTTACACACTACTAAAATTGTTGTTATCATCGTAGAAGAAAAATAACTTGTTATATAGACTTAACCACGAAATAGACGTCATTTCTGTAGACTAACCACGAAAACGCTTTCACACAACTACTTTCGTCACAACAAATATCTTTTTCGTAGAATTTCACGAAAATAATCTTTTTGTACTAATGCTACTTTTGTTTTTCTTATTCTTTTGAAGGAAGAAGAGTCATTATTTTGCTGCATAGATTAAAAGTTAACTAGCAAAAATTTGAATTGAAGGTGTGTTTTTCTTTGTAAGTAGATATATTAAGGGTGTTCTTCATTTATGATTTTCATTTATTATCCATTCTAATATTGTGCTTTAATTTCTTCTCAGGCCTTTTAGTTGAAGCAACATTCTGAACCAACAACAGATTTATGCTTCTCACCATCTAATGACAAAGAATTGAAGGATGACAAAAATAGATGGCAGGCACGAAGACTGAGTTGCTAAATGTTTGTTCTTATTTCTTAAGATGTTGTCTTTTCTTAATTTCTTTGTTCCTAATTTCTTTGGGCTGTAAACTCAATTTGTTTATTAATTAGTTGGGAGCTGATACGTAGATATCATATTTGATACTAACTAATGATATCGATTTTATTATGCACATTATTTGAGTTATTATGCATGCTATTTTTTGTACCGAAATAGTTATAAATGTTATCGATTTTATTATGTATTTTTAGTAGAGTTATCATGCACATTATTTGAGTTATTATGCACGTTATTTTTTTTATATTGAAATAGTTATACATGTTATTTTTTTGTACTGAAATAGTTATGGTGTAACATGCATAATAACTCAAATAATGTGCAGGATAACTCAACTAAAGTGCATAATAAAATCGGTATCAATAGTTGATATCAAATGTAGTATCTACGAAACATTATCCTAGTTGGTTTGCTACTTTGCTTATTGGTTGTTATGAAACATGTAGCGCTTTTATAAAATAGTATGCTTAGTTTGCTCTTGTGCTTGAAATTGAACTGATTTGAATATTTATTGCCATTTTGTTTTGTTTACTGTTAATGAATTTATTCTTACTCTGGGTTGTTATTGTTCCAATTGGAGTATATTTTAATGAATTTTACCATGAAGTTGTCATTGGATGAAATTGAATCTGCTAGAAGGTATATTTGAAGGAATTTTGAATTATCATTTCGAATTATTGCGAAACGAATCAAACTGTTCGAATTTTAATCGAATCGAATTTCGAACAAAGATTTTAGTTTAAAACTATGTATCTATTTCAAATCAAACATGATTGAAATAAATTTTGAACCGAACTGTTCCGATCGATTTGTTTGAATCTCTAGTTGAAACGTGTTCAAGAGAAGAATCTTTAAACACGCACGTGTAAGAGAGCAAATGAACGCATCATGTAATGCAATTCGTAGAATAATAATTGCTTTTCGGCCTTTTCTTTTTTTCTTTTCTTTTCTTTTCTAAAGACCAATAAAATAATAATATAATATATAATAACGCCCGATGCTGTTACGTATTTGATATTTCTGACGAAAAGGCAGCACGCAAAAGTAGGAAAAAGATAGTGGTCTCAGCTCCGGGATGCTCTCAACAAGTCTCAAAGCTGATTCTATATCTTTTAATTTAAAATAGCGAGAGAGAAAGATCAAAGACAGAGGAAATAATAAAGAAAGGAATGAATGCGATCAGATGCGGGTAACCGACATGAGAGTATGCGACATTAGCTGATCCGTGGACCCGCAGTGAACCGATGAAGAGACGACGCGTGGGGCCGAGTGGCAGACACGACCTGCACCGCATCGGACATTGTCACATTCTGTGGGAGGTGGCGCGTTGCGTTGGCCGTGTCCTGTGCAGCTTTGCTCCTCTCTCTCACGTGATCTGATTCATGTCTCCCTACGGATTATCTGCGGCTTGTACACTACAGCTATACCGTGTAGCATTCTATCATAGACATGTCACATGACTCTACATTACATGAGAGGTTGCCGTTTATATGATCATATCTTAGTCTTACACTGAATGCTAAAAGCCTAAAATTAACCAATTTGACTTCCTTCAAATTTGAAATCTGGGTTCTGTTTGGGCCTGGTTTACTCCAGGCCCGAAATCTGTCAGGAAAGGGCCTACTCCTGCTCTATTTTTCTAGAATAAAAGGCCTATTAACTGTTAGTTATTCGATTTGCTAATCATCGTTTAAATGTTTGCTAACATCTCATATAAACGTGTAGGCAACTATCTCATATCATATATAAACAGGTATAAGTTGTAACAAGTTATAAAAAATGATGACTAAAATTTGAATAAACTAAAAGAGGAAACAAACAATTAATTGAAAAAACCATAGTCTCTATCGTCATCTCGTCTCATTTCTGATCGAACATAATGGATCGATTTAGAGCCCTCAATCGAATTCAGGTCGAACCCGACCAATTATCCCAAGACAACGGTGTGGAGGAGGAGGAGACTCCGACGGCGGAGCAACCCGCCGCGTTCGCAGGAGACCACGGAGAGGAGGAGAGTGGAGGAATGCGGTTCATGGGGATGAAGGTGGTGAGGAGGCGAGCGTTGACCGAGAAGGATTGTAGAGGCGACTACATTGGTGTCGATTCTGACAAGCCTCTCTCTAAGATATTGTCTAAGCAAGGTTTGCATCATTTTTCTTGATATCTATTTGATTCGCGTTTATATCCACCATTATGGTTCTCTACCTGTTGAATCAGCCAAATTTGAAAACAACGATCAGTACTACATTAGTAATAAATTGTAAATTCAAGAATTGATATGTGCAATAATGCCTCCATTAGATAGAGCTGATATATTGTCAAATACTGGTACACACTGATATTTAGTGATTTTGTTTACAATTTAATTTTGACTGCTATATTGTTTCTGAGCATAATTTAAGACTCCTCTATGTTTATAGGTGACACCAAAGTTCTCTTTGCTGACTACGTCATGAAACTTACCGGGTCTGGAAAGATGAAAAAGCGGATCCTAATAGTAACAGATTTCGCTCTCTATCTAGTCGACCCGAATTCAGATTCTCTGAAGCGACGAATTGCACTGGCAGCCATAGACAGTGTTTGCATGAGCAATCTTAACGATAATTTTTTGGCAATTATTGCACCATCAGAGTACGACTGCCTCATGGCCACGTCTCGGAAGAAGGAGATTGCTGACGCTCTTCTCGAGGCCACCAAAAGCGCTTCGGCTGGTTATCAAATTGAAGTCATCATATCAAACCAGTAATAATTCTCTTAAGATTTTAGTGCTGTAACTACATGTATTGTTACTATTTTGGTTATTCATTGGAGCAGAAAGGAAAAATATAAGCTATGACCGGGTATTTATAATGATAACCAACACTTTAATAAATTGACAGACTTGAAACTATGGTGTTTAATCCTTGGTAAGATGCACGTCAATTAAAGAACTGTGTAGTTTAAGAACTGAATAAATTGTGTTTTGTTGATCTGTTCTATTTGCTTACCACCTTAAGAACGCTGTCTAGTTTAAGCACTGATCTGTTCTATTTGCTAACCACCTTAAGAATTATGTATAGAGCACTGAATAAATTGTGTTTTGTTGATATTTTATTCTGTTCTGTTTGCTTACCACCTTAAGACTGCCGTCTAGATTTAGCACTGAATAATTGTGTTTTGTGGATCTGTTCTCTTTGCTTACCACCTCTTCCTCTCTATCTCTCTATCCAGGTTTGAGTACCATGCGACAGATGACTTGGTAAAAGAAATTGTATGTGAAGAGATAGATGGTATGTGACTCCTTACTCAACATACCTACTTAATGGATCAAATTGAAGAAAAGTAAAGCAGCACTGATTCCTGTTTGTCACAAATCAAATAATACCTGACTGTTCTATCAAATGACATTTTAAAAGATAATATTTTTTATGGGTCCATATTGAAAACATTTTTTTTGCTACAATCTAAACAAGTGAATATTTTTTCAGGTTTTGTTACAACAAGGATTGTAAAGAAATAAACACAACAATTTGGAGATTAGGAAGAGATTTGTCTGGTTTGCAACATATCAATATTTGATGCTAAGCGACGTGTTCAGGGTTCATTTTCTGTTTTCATTGGCAAACAATAAACCTTTTTCATAGTAGTACTGCACATATCTGGTATAACATTCGTCATACTGCACAAGCTACTATTGATTTTAGGTAAAAATAATTTGGCCCTCCAAGACAGATCTGCTCACATGAGCAAACTAGGCCTTTGAACAAGTACTATACATTTTTTTATTTTAAATACCCAATATTATTTCATGTACTCTTTCACTTGTATAGAATTTGGCAAATGTGAATACTTTGGTGAATATGTATGATTTCATGTACACTTTCATTATGTTTACAATTATTCTCTGTTCTGTAATTTCTAAAAGATCATTTTGTATTCAACTGTTAGCATTACATGAGAGAACTGTTCTGTTCTTTTCTTTGTCACCATTATTTGCCCTAAAATTTAAAGCAATGAGGTAGTGGCACCAAAATTTGCATTGGCTGGGACACTGAAATTCCAGCTTGCTTTCCGAAACCACTGGTACAAAACTAGAGACAATGTAACCTCCTTCAGTATTAGTTGCTATAGTCTCATTGTTTTTGAATGATGGATCGATGAACTTATTTTATTCCCCTCTTATATTCGTGTTATCAATAAAGGACTTGAATTCTTTAATTTTTTTTTTCTGTGAAGGCAGACTAGTGTTTTAACTCTAGCCCGTTATCAATTAAGGATTTGAATTCTTGATTTCTTTGGCAACAGACTAGTGTTTTATCACTAGGTCACCAGTCTGTTGACGCTATGGGAGTTTCCAACATGAAAGAAGATTCATGATCAAAAGAGCACGCTATGTCATGAGATCCACATTTAAGAATTGTTGGTTTAAAAGCAAGTATATGCTAGAATAAAAACTTCAGGAAAATGCATCTCCCAAGTATTAAATTTCTAACGAACAGCAACAACAAAATACTTAACTAAAATAGTTGGGATACATTAGAGACAAATTTCAATTATAATTTTCATTGAATTTCAATTTTTATGACAATGAAAATTTTTCATGTTGACTCGTCAAATCTAGCACGACTTTTCTTCTTGACTTGAGACTTACTATGTAAAAATAATTTTGAGCTAAATCCAACAATACTTTTGTTATTATTATTTTTGTTTTTCTATGATATTATCTCTTATCAAAATATAAAAACAATAAGCATTAAATGTAATATTAACTACTTTTATCTTAAGAATCAGTTCTTAATCTAGTGACTAAGAGTAATGACTTCTATGTGAAATATTATGGGTTCGAAATCTGAATGAGAACACTTTAGGTCATTTAAATTTCAATAGTTTTGACTCCTATCTTTATCTAAAAAAACTTTATTTTTGTCAATTGACATTTCATATTTCAGATATGCATGATTGAAGAAATATTTGTTATTCATTAGACATGAAAATTAACTTTTTTTGGCAGCATCTCAAACCGATTTATTACACCATATCTTATTTAAATAGGATACAATACAGAAATACTTCTCTTCTCTAGAAAATTCGAATTTGTTCATTTCCAATTAATATTATTTTTTTAAAAGCTGAAGTATAAGGTAATGTACTCAAATAAGTCCTTTTATTATACATTACAGATCATTGTTTTCTCCGATAAAACCATTTAGATTTTAGATGGTTACCTTCAAAAATAATAAAAGAAGATCTCTTGGATATACCATATATACATTCAAGAGATAAGTTAACACATATATAATTCGATAACCCACTACACTATATATATCTAGAAACATGGAATTCGTACGCTTTGATATTTATAATAATTATAAACATTTTTACCTTTTATAAAGCAATATTAATTCTGGTTATTTCAAAATGCAGAAAATAAAACAGCCAGATTTTGGAATTAAAGGCGATAAAAATAAAACCAAACGACACAAGCAAATTAATCAATAGCGATATGAAAGATGACCCCAAAATATTGAAAAAAATGTATGTCAATAGGATTATCTTTAAAAAATATTTAAAATAGTACAAAGTTTATCTAATTTTGATATGCATATTTTATTGGGCTACTTGATTTGATATTTGGAAAATAAGATTTTAAAATTTGATTCGTAAATATTTCAACCAAAATCATTTTGCAAGCACATTACCCGGACTTTATATTTTTAAGAAAAATATATACATCAGAAAATGAAAAAAGTTGAACTATGTTACTCTATTTTTCCTGCTGTAAATTTTCATTTGATCCTAGAAATTAACAGGGAAAGTAAAAAAATTACCCATTTTCCGGTTACAATCCTTTTGTAAATAAACCCCTCATATCATGGCTGCACTTGTCATTAATTGTATGCTGTGAGTTCCACATATATAATATCATATATTAATAACTAGTGGTGTTTTAAAAAATATATCACAAATACTTGAATAAATATATCTTGGTATAACAAAATAAAAAATGTATTCTAATTTCTTGATAGAAGCGGGGAAAGAAAAGTTAAAATAACATATATTATCATTCCAAGGCATATTCGTTCCTAATTCCTGCTCATGTAATACCCATGAAAAAAAGTATATATTGAGGAAGAGATCAATGATAAGAAACAAGAAGAAATTAAGAGCAGAGACTAAAAGTGATAAGAAAGAGAGAGATGGGTTTGTCAAGCTTTGTTTGCATTGCATTTGTATTGCTTGTAGCAGGAGCTCCTCTATCCAATGCTTGGGGAGTTGATGGCCATTATATGATTTGCAAAATTGCTCAGGTAGTTTTAATTGTTTCTTTCATTTTGTTAAGAGTGAAATGGAGAATGTCTACAGTACAATCATAAATTAGCTGCCTCAGTTTTTTTTTTTCAAAATAAGCCAACATTATGCGTGTGTAATCAACTTGCACAATATCAAGAAAATTTAATTAGTGATTTGAATCTGTAGAGTCATCTTACAAGTAGCGCATCGAGTGCGGTTCTGGATCTATTGCCCTCCGGTGCGAATGGAGATCTAGCATCAGAATGCTCATGGGCAGACAACGTGCGAACGGCATATCCGTGGTCGTCGCCACTTCATTATCTCAACACTCCGGATAATTTGTGCACTTACGACTATACCAGTGAGCTATTTTTCTTTTGCCATTTCCCTTTTGTCAGGTAGCTAAATAGTGAAATTATCTTACCAAGAAGAAAAAAAGGGAAGGAGGAAGGAGGAAGCAAAAATAATACACACACCTATTTGTCTTTTTGCTCATAATATTATGGCAAAGAAAGAGATGTACATCTTATTATGCATCTTCAAGTTCTGAACACTAAACTCATCTTAAATTGTTGTGATATATTTTTAATAGGGGATTGTCATAATAGCAACGGAGATGCTGGTTACTGTGTCGTTGGAGCAATCAACAATTATACCACACAACTTCTGTCATATCCAACATCCACATGTGAGATACAATGTCTATTGACAAACATTTTTTTTTCATGGCATCGGAATTGGAAGGAGAAAATTTGTTTAAAAGGAGTCAACGACAACAATTTCATAAGAATTGATTAAAAAATAAATAAATTTATAAATTTACTTTAAATTTTTGTAAAATTTTGTGAGGTCATTTAAACTCACTATTTTCTATTTGACTTGGCCATTTTATGAAAAAATATATATCTAATGTGCTAGTAGAATAGTAAATACAATAGGAATTTATTAACTATAGCTAAAAACATTTCATCAAATTTGTGTTTACCACAAATTTAACATTTTTTATTTGACTCCATGTTGATTTTTTTCCTACATCATGATGATAATTCATTGTGAGCGACATAAACAAAATTCTACAAAGCGTCTGTACACAAGTTTGATCTATTTCTTCTTACAAGATAATTTTTTTTCCAGATAACTTAACTCAAGCATTGATGTTTTTGGCACATTTTATGGGAGATGTACACCAGCCTCTTCACGTTGGATTTACAACCGATGCTGGTGGTAACGGTATTACCGTATATTGGTATGGTGTAAAGACCAACCTTCATTCAGTAAGTATATATCCCCCAGAAGAAAAAATAAAGAAAAAAAAATCAATACTGGCAAAAGCAAAAGTGCAAAATATATTTCTACCACATACTGTAAATTAAATAACTAACACAATTATATTTTTATTGGAGGTTTGGGACACAAAAATCATCCAAAAAGCGATGACCAATTATTATGGAAATAACCATGATACAATGGCTGATTCAATCAATGCTAATATTACGGTATGTGCTCTAGCTAACTTTTATTTCATACATTTATCCCATGATGCAGTTGTAGTATAAGATATGTTTGAGCATTCATCCTATTTGATTCTATCGATGATATTGAAACTTGTTTATTTAAACAACGATTTATTTTTTGAGGGAAAACAACGATTTATGTGAAAATAATAGTAACAATTTGTGAAATCTGAAAGAATCAACTCTTGGACTATGATTAAGAGCAATGTTTTCTCAAAGGATGTCGCATATATGTTCGAAATTCAAAAAGTGAAATTGTCAATTAGCAGAAATTTGATGAGTAGAAGCGACTACGAAATAATTTTGTTATATTATTTTTTTTTTCTAATTTAAAATACTATGTCTTATTATTCTTTTGTTATTTATCATTCAGTCCGATCAAATAAGCCGGTGGGATGCATGTGGCAGTAGTACAACCGACTGTGCAAATACGTAAGAATTAAGTTATTTATTTTGTTAATGAACTTATCATATGTTTTTTTCTTAAAAAATATTTTCAATTTCATATGATTACCGAGTTTTAAAATACATTTTCTTTTTTTTAGCTTTGCAACGGAGAGCATTCAGAATGCTTGTAATTATGCTTATCAAGATGTTAGTCAGAATGCTAAGTTGAATGGTACGATATTAATTTCTTAATATTAGTAGAAATCGATTAATTTACTAGAGAATCTTTGGCTTTCATTACATTTTTTTTTTATTTCATTACACTATTATAAATTTTTATTTGGTGGTATTACAGATACTTATTTCTTACCTCGAGAGCCAGTGGTGGAAACAATAATTGCACAAGCTGGTATCAGACTGGCTTCTTTCCTCAATCAAATATTTGGTCCATAGACAAAATATGAAGTCTGAATAAAGAGCGCCTTATTAAATTTACCGGAAAATATCTTATTGTGAATTTTGTGAAAAGAATAAACTTTGGCTTGTCAACTGCTTGTATATATGTTTTGTTTTGAGTGATTAATGCTCCTATAATATATTAAATTTTTGTTGTTTTATTGTTGACACTGTTATATATAAAAATAACAATAATTGCCACATGTAAGTCATATACCGTGTGTGAAATATCCCACGCACTACTATATATCGAGTATTGTGATATATAAGGTCTGAGTCAGGGAATATTTTTGAGATCAAAAGAGCTACGACGATAGTCTCTTGTAATTGTAAATACCTGCTTTTTGTTTCCAAGTATGTAGAGTGTACAAGAGTGTGCCAAGCATTTCATATATATAAATATCATTTCTGTTAAAATATATATTTTGATTCTGATTACACAAACAGTGGCGGAGCCAGAATTTTAAATTAGGGGTTACCAAAAAAATTGACAAAAAATGCCCTCATATATTTATATTCTGGACACTCAGTATCCACTCATAAAAATTTGGCAAATAATTTTTTTTTTCCGATAGTCAGTAGTATTCACTCATATATTCTGAATATGATTTAACAATTATTTACCCAAATACCAATCTTAGTATAATTCTTCAAAAAATGCCCCCAAATCCCCAATCAAGAACAGAGACTCGGACAGAGAGAGATAGAGTACCAGAGATGAGATTGCCAGAGATATTCTTCAGAGGATGTAGAAGGGAAACGGAGAACGGAGAATGTAGAAGGGAGACAGAGAGTCATGCTCACCAGATGCAATACCAAAACAATAAATGATTCACCGTGGTCCTGGGCTGGGTTTTTTAATTTTATGCAATAAATGATTCTGGGCTTTAATTTAACAACAAAGAGGAATAGAGAATATCAATATCCAGGCCTTTAATTTAACATATAAATGAAATTTTAAGAATTAAGTTGGGCTGTTGAGGATATCAAGACCTTTAATTTAACCAAACATTTGAGATATTATGCAGCATATTTATGGAATAAGCATCCCCTTGAATCCGCCCCTGCACACAAACTCTCTCCGTTATAAATAAGTCTCCGTCAACATTTTCTTTAAAAATCTAAGTGGCTATAAAAATCAAACCATGATGAGTTTGGAGCGAAATAGTCTCGTTGCAAAGTTTGTAATGCGTACTATCAATCCGCCAAATAATACAGATCGCTCAAGATTTAACTCGAAAACCATATCAGTGCATGAGGATGCACGCTTTGAACTTTTCTCAAATTTACAACATAGATCATAAAGAGTTATAAAATCAAGCTAAATAGTAAGTAAAGGGTTTTGGGCAGATCTTAATGTAATATCTTAAGCGATGACTTCTCTGGTTAGGCTCGTGCAGTCAATTGACCCCTGAAGTTAGCAGCCAGAAGAGATCTCATTGCACGACATCTAAAAATAGACAAGTACCTCAGGATTGTGTATCATGTAGCTATATTTGTGCACACCCCTGAATGGCACCGTCGCATGTCGCATGGTGCTGTCGCATGACGCATTACGAATGACGCATGACGTAAGACGCATGACGCCCTACACCGCATGAGGCATAACGCATGACGTAAGACGCATGACGCATGACGCGTAAAGCATGCAGCATGACACATGACGTCGCCTCATGAAGCACGATGTCGCTGCATGACACATGACGATGTTGAATGACGTATGCCTCATGCCGCATTACACATGTTGTGTTACGCATGACGCCGCGTCATAACGCACGAGCCATGACTTTGCCGCATGACGCCACTTCAGGATGCTGTCACATGACGCTGCCGCGTGACGCATGTCACCGCCGCATGATGCATTACGCATGGTTCCACCGCATGACGCATGGTGCCGCCGCATGATGCATGACGTCGCCGCATGACGCACGGTGCCCGCACATGATGCATGATGCATGATGATGAATCAAGGCGCATGATGCCGCTCAGCTGCTGCACGCATGATACATGACACAAGATGCATGATGCATGATGCATAACACATGACTAATGACGCAGCTCCGCCACTTCGAGGAACATGACGCCGTCGCATGATGTAAGATAAATGACGCATGACAGATGAAACTGCTCTGTCGCACGACGTCATTGCAAGTTGCATGCCGCGTAACGCATTACACATGACACATGACATCACTGCATGACGCCCGATGCCGCTGCATGATGCATGAAGTTGTCGAATGATGTATGATCACATGTCGTGTCATGCATGATGCATGATGCATGACACTGCGCATGATGCATGACACACAACACACGAACCATGAATCTGCCGCATGACGCCGCTGTAGGATGCTGTCACATGACGCCGCCGCATGATGCATGACGCATGATTCTGTCGCATGACGCAAGACGCATGGCGTCGCTCCGCCGCATGATGCATGAACACATGTCGTGTTGCGCATGACGCATGATGTATGACGCCGCGTCATGATGCATGACACATAACACACGAGCCATTACTCTGTCGCATGACGCCATTGCAGGACGCTGTCACTTGACGCCGCCGCATGACATTTGACGCATGGTATCACCGCCGCATGATGCATGGTGCTTTTGCCTGACGCATTACGAATGACACATTACGCTTGACGCAAGACGCTTGGCTTATGATGCCACTACGCCGCATGAGGCATGGCTTATGATGCCACTACGCCGCATGAGGCATGACGGATGACGTAAGACGCAAGACGGATGACGTAAGACGCATGACGCATGAAACGTAAAGCATGATGCATGACACATGACGTCGCCTCATGAAGCACGATGTCGTTGCATGACACATGACGATGTCGAATGATGTATGCCACATCTCGCATTACACATGTTGTGTTACGCATGACACATGATGCATGACGCCGCGTCATAACACACGAGCCATGACTTTGCCGCATGACGCCACTACAGGATCCACATGACGCTGCCGCATGACGCATGTCGTCGCCGCATGATGCATGACGCATGGTGTGCCGCCGCATGATGCATGACGTCGCCGCATGATGCAAGCCGCATTACGTGGCTCTGCCGTGCACGTCGCGGGATGCCGCATTACCCCGCTGCTTGCTGCATGTTGTCGCTTCACGCCTAGCTACTCTACGTCCAACAACATATTGCCGCTTCAAACCTAGAAAGCCTAACCTTACCAAAAGACCCCATTCTAAAACAATCTTGAACAACCCTGAAGTCTAATTGCCTCTCAAGAAAAGTCATCTCGAAACCAACCAGTCAGTAATAGATCACCTTCGCCCGGCCCATATGACTCAATCCAACACTACTTATTAATCATAGGTGCCGAGGACTGCAAAAAGTGAATCGGGTAAATAATGGCAGGGGCTTGCGCCTGATGAGGACTATCGATGCCTAGAACCTCGTATGGTTAAAATAAAAGCCCTAGATGCATGCGTCTCAAAACCCAAAAATCTACGTGCGTTCGGGGTGACTTGTACACTCTTTCTTTCATGCCCCTCGTTTTCCTTGACCGGATGAAGGGCGGCGAAAAAGGTGCCAACACCACCTTAAAGAGGGGTGGCTTGTACACTCTTTCTTTCATGCCCCTCGTTTTCCCTTACCACTAGGTCACTAGTCTGTTGACGTCAGTGACGGAGCTTGAGCTCCTTTAAAGAGGGGGCCGGCTAGAAGGGTCATGCTTTAATCTGGATTGTCAGATCAGATGCTCGACCGTAAATGATATGATGTAGGGAGATTTTTGTATTGTTAAATCAGGAGCGTTGAAAGTAGATTATACGATTCAGATAAAAGATGCACTCCTCCGGTGCAAAACAAGTGCACTAGAGGATATGCCCCGCCGACTAGAGCTAATAAATAATTTTAATTAATTATATCAATAAAAGATTCATCTGGACTAAATGCTGTGCTACTTTTCACCGTGATTGAATCCGAATTGAACACTGAGTTTGCTCCATTCTACACTGGGGAGTCCAAGAATTTGAAAGGGAGACTATTTTCTGTGATTAAACGTCAATAGACTAAAAATACATATACTAAAATATAAAATTTTCAAAACTAAAAGAGGACTTGGCCCCAACTAAGCTCCGTCATTGGTTGACGCTATAGTCCCATTGTTTCCAACATGAGAGAAGATTCATGATCAAAAGAGCACGCTTTGTCATGAAATCCACATTTAAGAATTGTTGGTTTAAAAGCAATTATATGCTAGAATAAAAACTTCAGGAAAATGCATCTCCCAAGTATTAAATTTCTAACGAACAGCAACAACAAAATATTTAATTAAAATAAGTTCAGATATTAGAGACAAATTTCAATTATTATTTTCATTGAATTTCATTTTTATGAGAATGACAAATTTTCACGTTGACTCGTCAAACCTAACACAACTTTCCTTCTTGACTTGAGACTTACTATGTAAAAATAATTTTGAGCTAAATCCAACAATACTTTTGTTATTACTATTTTTGTTTTTCTATGATATTATCTCTTATCAAAATATAAAAACAATAAGCATTAAATGTAGTAATAACTACTTTATCTTAAGAACCAATTCTTAGTCTCGTGGTTAAGAGTAATGACTTCTATGTGAAATATTATGGGTTCGAAATGTGAATGAGAACACCTTAGGTCATTTAAATTTCAATAATTTTGATTCCTATCTTTATCTAAAAAAAACTTTATTTTTGTCAATTGACATTTCATATTTCAGATATGCATGATTGAAGGAATATTGGTTATTCATTAGACATGAAAATTAACTTTTTTTGGCGGCATCTCAAACCGATTTATTACACCATATCTTATTTAAATAGGATACAATACAGAAATACTTCTCTTTTTATCTTTACGGATTTCAATGGCATGAAAAGTATTTTTGTATTATATTTAAATAGGGTATAATACAGAAAAACTTTTCTTTTCTAACTGAACGGATTTCATTGGCATGTTGCAACTGTCTACGAGATAACAAGAAATAGAATTTTACATACGTTATTTAAAGTATTATTGAATAAAATATTGTTTAAATATTTCTATAAAATTCGAGTTAGTTCGTTTCCAATTAATATTATTTTTTGAAAAGCTGAAGTATAAGGTAATGTACTCAAATAAGTCCTTTTATTATATATTACAGATCATTGTTTTCTCCGATAATACCATTTAGATTTTATATGGTTACCTTCAAAAATAATAAAAGAAGACCTCTTGGATATACCATATATACATTCAAGAGATAAGTTAACACATATATAATTCGATAACCCACTACACTATATATATCTAGAAACATGGAATTCGTACGCTTTGATATTTATAATAATTATAAACATTTTTACCTTTTATAAAGCAATATTAATTCTGGTTATTTCAAACAGCAGAAAATAAAACAGTCAGATTTTGGAATTAAAGGCGATAAAAATAAAACCAAACGACACAAGCAAATTAATCAATAGCGATATGAAAGATGACCCCAAAATATTGAAAAAAATGTATGTCAATAGGATTATCTTTAAAAAAATTTAAAATAGTACAAAGTTTATCTAATTTTGATATGCATATTTTATTGGGCTACTTGATTTGATATTTGGAAAATAAGATTTTAAAATTTGATCTGTAAATATTTCAACCAAAATCATTTTGCAAGCACATTACCCGGACTTTGTATTTTTAAGAAAAATTATACATCAGAAAATGATAAAAGTTGAACTATGTTACTCTATTTTTCCTGCTGTAAATTTTCATTTGATCCTAGAAATTAACAGGGAAAGTAAAAAAATTACCCATTTTCCGGTTACAATCCTTTTGTAAATAAACCCCTCATATCATGGCTGCACTTGTCATTAATTGTATGCTGTGAGTTCCACATATATATATAATATCATATATTAATAACTAGTGGTGTTTTAAAAAATATATCACAAATACTTGAATAAATATATCTTGGTATAACAAAATAAAAAATGTATTCTAATTTCTTGATAGAAGCGGGGAAAGAAAAGTTAAAATAACATATATTATCATTCCAAGGCATATTCGTTCCTAATTCCTGCTCATGTAATACCCATGAAAAAAAGTATATATTGAGGAAGAGATCAATGATAAGAAACAAGAAGAAATTAAGAGCAGAGACTAAAAGTGATAAGAAAGAGAGAGATGGGTTTGTCAAGCTTTGTTTGCATTGCATTTGTATTGCTTGTAGCAGGAGCTCCTCTATCCAATGCTTGGGGAGTTGATGGCCATTATATGATTTGCAAAATTGCTCAGGTAGTTTTAATTGTTTCTTTCATTTTGTTAAGAGTGAAATGGAGAATGTCTACAGTACAATCATAAATTAGCTGCCTCAGTTTTTTTTTTTTTTCAAAATAAGCCAACATTATGCGTGTGTAATCAACTTGCACAATATCAAGAAAATTTAATTAGTGATTTGAATCTGTAGAGTCATCTTACAAGTAGCGCATCGAGTGCGGTTCTGGATCTATTGCCCTCCGGCGCGAATGGAGATCTAGCATCAGAATGCTCATGGGCAGACAACGTGCGAACGGCATATCCGTGGTCGTCGCCACTTCATTATCTCAACACTCCGGATAATTTGTGCACTTACGACTATACCAGTGAGCTATTTTTCTTTTGCCATTTCCCTTTTGTCAGGTAGCTAAATAGTGAAATTATCTTACCAAGAAGAAAAAAAGGGAAGGAGGAAGGAGGAAGCAAAAATAATACACACACCTATTTGTCTTTTTGCTCATAATATTATGGCAAAGAAAGAGATGTACATCTTATTATGCATCTTCAAGTTCTGAACACTAAACTCATCTTAAATTGTTGTGATATATTTTTAATAGGGGATTGTCATAATAGCAACGGAGATGCTGGTTACTGTGTCGTTGGAGCAATCAACAATTATACCACACAACTTCTGTCATATCCAACATCCACATGTGAGATACAATGTCTATTGACAAACATTTTTTTTTCATGGCATCGGAATTGGAAGGAGAAAATTTGTTTAAAAGGAGTCAACGACAACAATTTCATAAGAATTGATTAAAAAATAAATAAATTTATAAATTTACTTTAAATTTTTGTAAAATTTTGTGAGGTCATTTAACTCACTATTTTCTATTTGACTTGGCCATTTTATGAAAAAATATATATCTAATGTGCTAGTAGAATAGTAAATACAATAGGAATTTATTAACTATAGCTAAAAACATTTCATCAAATTTGTGTTTACCACAAATTTAACATTTTTTATTTGACTCCATGTTGATTTTTTTCCTACATCATGATGATAATTCATTGTGAGCGACATAAACAAAATTCTACAAAGCGTCTGTACACAAGTTTGATCTATTTCTTCTTACAAGATAATTTTTTTTCCAGATAACTTAACTCAAGCATTGATGTTTTTGGCACATTTTATGGGAGATGTACACCAGCCTCTTCACGTTGGATTTACAACCGATGCTGGTGGTAACGGTATTACCGTATATTGGTATGGTGTAAAGACCAACCTTCATTCAGTAAGTATATATCCCCCAGAAGAAAAAATAAAGAAAAAAAAATCAATACTGGCAAAAGCAAAAGTGCAAAATATATTTCTACCACATACTGTAAATTAAATAACTAACACAATTATATTTTTATTGGAGGTTTGGGACACAAAAATCATCCAAAAAGCGATGACCAATTATTATGGAAATAACCATGATACAATGGCTGATTCAATCAATGCTAATATTACGGTATGTGCTCTAGCTAACTTTTATTTCATACATTTATCCCATGATGCAGTTGTAGTATAAGATATGTTTGAGCATTCATCCTATTTGATTCTATCGATGATATTGAAACTTGTTTATTTAAACAACGATTTATTTTTTGAGGGAAAACAACGATTTATGTTAGATGACATTAATTTAATTATTTGGTAAGCGAATCTTTCACTGTGAAAATAATAGTAACAATTTGTGAAATCTGAAAGAATCAACTCTTGGACTATGATTAAGAGCAATGTTTTCTCAAAGGATGTCGCATATATGTTCGAAATTCAAAAAGTGAAATTGTCAATTAGCAGAAATTTGATGAGTAGAAGCGACTACGAAATAATTTTGTTATATTATTTTTTTTTTCTAATTTAAAATACTATGTCTTATTATTCTTTTGTTATTTATCATTCAGTCCGATCAAATAAGCCAGTGGGATGAATGTGGCAGTAGTACAACCGACTGTGCAAATACGTAAGAATTAAGTTATTTATTTTGTTAATGAACTTATCATATGTTTTTTTCTTAAAAAATATTTTCAATTTCATATGATTACCGAGTTTTAAAATACATTTTCTTTTTTTAGCTTTGCAACGGAGAGCATTCAGAATGCTTGTAATTATGCTTATCAAGATGTTAGTCAGAATGCTAAGTTGAATGGTACGATATTAATTTCTTAATATTAGTAGAAATCGATTAATTTACTAGAGAATCTTTGGCTTTCATTACATTTTTTTTTATTTCATTACACTATTATAAATTTTTATTTGGTGGTATTACAGATACTTATTTCTTACCTCGAGAGCCAGTGGTGGAAACAATAATTGCACAAGCTGGTATCAGACTGGCTTCTTTCCTCAATCAAATATTTGGTCCCTAGACAAAATATGAAGTCTGAATAAAGAGCGCCTTATTAAATTTACCGGAAAATATCATTATGGTGAATTTTGTGAAAAGAATAAACTTTGGCTTGTCAACTGCTTGTATATATGTTTTGTTTTGAGTGATTAATGCTCCTATAATATATTAAATTTTTGTTGTTTTATTGTTGACACTGTTATATATAAAAATAACAATAATTGCCACATGTAAGTCATATACCGTGTGTGAAATATCCCACGCACTACTATATATCGAGTATTGTGATATATAAGGTCTGAGTCAGGGAATATTTTTGAGATCAAAAGAGCTACGACGATAGTCTCTTGTAATTGTAAATACCTGCTTTTTGTTTCCAAGTATGTAGAGTGTACAAGAGTGTGCCAAGCATTTCATATATATAAATATCATTTCTGTTAAAATATATATTTTGATTCTGATTACACAAACAGTGGCGGAGCCAGAATTTTAAATTAGGGGTTACCAAAAAAATTGACAAAAAATGCCCTCATATATTTATATTCTGGACACTCAGTATCCACTCATAAAAATTTGGCAAATAATTTTTTTTTTCCGATACTCAGTAGTATTCACTCATATATTCTGAATATGATTTAACAATTATTCACCCAAATACCAATCTTAGTATAATTCTTCAAAAAATGCCCCCAAATCCCCAATCAAGAACAGAGACTCGGACAGAGAGAGATAGAGTACCAGAGATGAGATTGCCAGAGATATTCTTCAGAGGATGTAGAAGGGAAACGGAGAACGGAGAATGTAGAAGGGAGACAGAGAGTCATGCTCACCAGATGCAATACCAAAACAATAAATGATTCACCGTGGTCCTGGGCTGGGTTTTTTAATTTTATGCAATAAATGATTCTGGGCTTTAATTTAACAACAAAGAGGAATAGAGAATATCAATATCCAGGCCTTTAATTTAACATATAAATGAAATTTTAAGAATTAAGTTGGGCTGTTGAGGATATCAAGACCTTTAATTTAACCAAACATTTGAGATATTATGCAGCATATTTATGGAATAAGCATCCCCTTGAATCCGCCCCTGCACACAAACTCTCTCCGTTATAAATAAGTCTCCGTCAACATTTTCTTTAAAAATCTAAGTGGCTATAAAAATCAAACCATGATGAGTTTGGAGCGAAATAGTCTCGTTGCAAAGTTTGTAATGCGTACTATCAATCCGCCAAATAATACAGATCGCTCAACATTTAACTCGAAAACCATATCAGTGCATGAGGATGCACGCTTTGAACTTTTCTCAAATTTACAACATAGATCATAAAGAGTTATAAAATCAAGCTAAATAGTAAGTAAAGGGTTTTGGGCAGATCTTAATGTAATATCTTAAGCGATGACTTCTCTGGTTAGGCTCGTGCAGTCAATTGACCCCTGAAGTTAGCAGCCAGAAGAGATCTCATTGCACGACATCTAAAAATAGACAAGTACCTCAGGATTGTGTATCATGTAGCTATATTTGTGCACACCCCTGAATGGCACCGTCGCATGTCGCATGGTGCTGTCGCATGACGCATGACGCATTACGAATGACGCATGACGTAAGACGCATGACGCCCTACACCGCATGAGGCATAACGCATGACGTAAGACGCATGACGCATGACGCGTAAAGCATGCAGCATGACACATGACGTCGCCTCATGAAGCACGATGTCGCTGCATGACACATGACGATGTTGAATGACGTATGCCTCATGCCGCATTACACATGTTGTGTTACGCATGACGCCGCGTCATAACGCACGAGCCATGACTTTGCCGCATGACGCCACTTCAGGATGCTGTCACATGACGCTGCCGCATGACGCATGTCGCCGCCGCATGATGCATTACGCATGGTTCCACCGCATGACGCATGGTGCCGCCGCATGATGCATGACGTCGCCGCATGACGCACGGTGCCCGCACATGATGCATGATGCATGATGATGAATCAAGGCGCATGATGCCGCTCAGCTGCTGCACGCATGACACATGACACAAGATGCATGATGCATAACACATGACTAATGACGCAGCTCCGCCACTTCGAGGAACATGACGCCGTCGCATGATGTAAGATAAATGACGCATGACGGATGAAACTGCTCTGCCGCACGACGTCATTGCAAGTTGCATGCCGCGTAACGCATTACACATGACACATGACATCACTGCATGACGCCCGATGCCGCTGCATGATGCATGAAGTTGTCGAATGATGTATACCGCATGATGTATGATCACATGTCGTTTCATGCATGATGCATGATGCATGACGCTGCGCATGATGCATGACACACAACACACGAACCATGAATCTGCCGCATGACGCCGCTGTAGGATGCTGTCACATGACGCCGCCGCATGATGCATGAACACATGTCGTGTTGCGCATGACGCATGATGTATGACGCCGCGTCATGATGCATGACACATAACACACGAGCCATTACTCTGTCGCATGACGCCATTGCAGGACGCTGTCACTTGACGCCGCCGCATGACATTTGACGCATGGTATCACCGCCGCATGATGCATGGTGCTTTTTCCTGACGCATTACGAATGACACATTACGCTTGACGCAAGACGCTTGGCTTATGATGCCACTACGCCGCATGAGGCATGGCTTATGATGCCACTACGCCGCATGAGGCATGACGGATGACGTAAGACGCAAGACGGATGACGTAAGACGCATGACGCATGAAACGTAAAGCATGATGCATGACACATGACGTCGTCTCATGAAGCACGATGTCGTTGCATGACACATGACGATGTCGAATGATGTATGCCACATCTCGCATTACACATGTTGTGTTACGCATGACACATGATGCATGACGCCGCGTCATAACACACGAGCCATGACTTTGCCGCATGACGCCACTACAGGATCCACATGACGCTGCCGCATGACGCATGTCGTCGCCGCATGATGCATGACGCATGGTGTGCCGCCGCATGATGCATGACGTCGCCGCATGATGCAAGCCGCATTACGTGGCTCTGCCGTGCACGTCGCGGGATGCCGCATTACGCCGCTGCTTGCTGCATGTTGTCGCTTCACGCCTAGCTACTCTACGTCCAACAACATATTGCCGCTTCAAACCTAGAAAGCCTAACCTTACCAAAAGACCCCATTCTAAAACAATCTTGAACAACCCTGAAGTCTAATTGCCTCTCAAGAAAAGTCATCTCGAAACCAACCAGTCAGTAATAGATCACCTTCGCCCGGCCCATATGACTCAATCCAACACTACTTATTAATCATAGGTGCCGAGGACTGCAAAAAGTGAATCGGGTAAATAATGGCAGGGGCTTGCGCCTGATGAGGACTATCGATGCCTAGAACCTCGTATGGTTAAAATAAAAGCCCTAGATGCATGCGTCTCAAAACCCAAAAATCTACGTGCGTTCGGGGTGACTTGTACACTCTTTCTTTCATGCCCCTCGTTTTCCTTGACCGGATGAAGGGCGGCGAAAAAGGTGCCAACACCACCTTAAAGAGGGGTGGCTTGTACACTCTTTCTTTCATGCCCCTCGTTTTCCCTTACCACTAGGTCACTAGTCTGTTGACGTCAGTGACGGAGCTTGAGCTCCTTTAAAGAGGGGGCCGGCTAGAAGGGTCATGCTTTAATCTGGATTGTCAGATCAGATGCTCGACCGTAAATGATATGATGTAGGGAGATTTTTGTATTGTTAAATCAGGAGCGTTGAAAGTAGATTATACGATTCAGATAAAAGATGCACTCCTCCGGTGCAAAACAAGTGCACTAGAGGATATGCCCCGCCGACTAGAGCTAATAAATAATTTTAATTAATTATATCAATAAAAGATTCATCTGGACTAAATGCTGTGCTACTTTTCACCGTGATTGAATCCGAATTGAACACTGAGTTTGCTCCATTCTACACTGGGGAGTCCAAGAATTTGAAAGGGAGACTATTTTCTGTGATTAAACGTCAATAGACTAAAAATACATATACTAAAATATAAAATTTTCAAAACTAAAAGAGGACTTGGCCCCAACTAAGCTCCGTCATTGGTTGACGCTATAGTCCCATTGTTTCCAACATGAGAGAAGATTCATGATCAAAAGAGCACGCTTTGTCATGAAATCCACATTTAAGAATTGTTGGTTTAAAAGCAATTATATGCTAGAATAAAAACTTCAGGAAAATGCATCTCCCAAGTATTAAATTTCTAACGAACAGCAACAACAAAATATTTAATTAAAATAAGTTCAGATATTAGAGACAAATTTCAATTATTATTTTCATTGAATTTCATTTTTATGAGAATGACAAATTTTCACGTTGACTCGTCAAACCTAACACAACTTTCCTTCTTGACTTGAGACTTACTATGTAAAAATAATTTTGAGCTAAATCCAACAATACTTTTGTTATTACTATTTTTGTTTTTCTATGATATTATCTCTTATCAAAATATAAAAACAATAAGCATTAAATGTAGTAATAACTACTTTATCTTAAGAACCAATTCTTAGTCTCGTGGTTAAGAGTAATGACTTCTATGTGAAATATTATGGGTTCGAAATCTGAATGAGAACACCTTAGGTCATTTAAATTTCAATAATTTTGATTCCTATCTTTATCTAAAAAAAACTTTATTTTTGTCAATTGACATTTCATATTTCAGATATGCATGATTGAAGGAATATTGGTTATTCATTAGACATGAAAATTAACTTTTTTTGGCGGCATCTCAAACCGATTTATTACACCATATCTTATTTAAATAGGATACAATACAGAAATACTTCTCTTTTCTATCTTTACGGATTTCAATGGCATGAAAAGTATTTTTGTATTATATTTAAATAGGGTATAATACAGAAAAACTTTTCTTTTCTAACTGAACGGATTTCATTGGCATGTTGCAACTGTCTACGAGATAACAAGAAATAGAATTTTACATACGTTATTTAAAGTATTATTGAATAAAATATTGTTTAAATATTTCTATAAAATTCGAGTTAGTTCGTTTCCAATTAATATTATTTTTTGAAAAGCTGAAGTATAAGGTAATGTACTCAAATAAGTCCTTTTATTATATATTACAGATCATTGTTTTCTCCGATAAAACCATTTAGATTTTATATGGTTACCTTCAAAAATAATAAAAGAAGATCTCTTGGATATACCATATATACATTCAAGAGATAAGTTAACACATATATAATTCGATAACCCACTACACTATATATATCTAGAAACATGGAATTCGTACGCTTTGATATTTATAATAATTATAAACATTTTTACCTTTTATAAAGCAATATTAATTCTGGTTATTTCAAACTGCAGAAAATAAAACAGTCAGATTTTGGAATTAAAGGCGATAAAAATAAAACCAAACGACACAAGCAAATTAATCAATAGCGATATGAAAGATGACCCCAAAATATTGAAAAAAATGTATGTCAATAGGATTATCTTTAAAAAATATTTAAAATAGTACAAAGTTTATCTAATTTTGATATGCATATTTTATTGGGCTACTTGATTTGATATTTGGAAAATAAGATTTTAAAATTTGATCTGTAAATATTTCAACCAAAATCATTTTGCAAGCACATTACCCGGACTTTGTATTTTTAAGAAAAATATATACATCAGAAAATGATAAAAGTTGAACTATGTTACTCTATTTTTCCTGCTGTAAATTTTCATTTGATCCTAGAAATTAACAGGGAAAGTAAAAAAATTACCCATTTTCCGGTTACAATCCTTTTGTAAATAAACCCCTCATATCATGGCTGCACTTGTCATTAATTGTATGCTGTGAGTTCCACATATATAATATCATATATTAATAACTAGTGGTGTTTTAAAAAATATATCACAAATACTTGAATAAATATATTTTGGTATAACAAAATAAAAAATATATTCTAATTTCTTGATAGAAACGGGGAAAGAAAAGTTAAAATAACATATATTATCATTCCAAGGCATATTCGTTCCTAATTCCTGCTCATGTAATACCCATGAAAAAAAGTATATATTGAGGAAGAGATCAATGATAAGAAACAAGAAGAAATTAAGAGCAGAGACTAAAAGTGATAAGAAAGAGAGAGATGGGTTTGTCAAGCTTTGTTTGCATTGCATTTGTATTGCTTGTAGCAGGAGCTCCTCTATCCAATGCTTGGGGAGTTGATGGCCATTATATGATTTGCAAAATTGCTCAGGTAGTTTTAATTGTTTCTTTCATTTTGTTAAGAGTGAAATGGAGAATGTCTACAGTACAATCATAAATTAGCTGCCTCAGTTTTTTTTTTTTCAAAATAAGCCAACATTATGCGTGTGTAATCAACTTGCACAATATCAAGAAAATTTAATTAGTGATTTGAATCTGTAGAGTCATCTTACAAGTAGCGCATCGAGTGCGGTTCTGGATCTATTGCCCTCCGGCGCGAATGGAGATCTAGCATCAGAATGCTCATGGGCAGACAACGTGCGAACGGCATATCCGTGGTCGTCGCCACTTCATTATCTCAACACTCCGGATAATTTGTGCACTTACGACTATACCAGTGAGCTATTTTTCTTTTGCCATTTCCCTTTTGTCAGGTAGCTAAATAGTGAAATTATCTTACCAAGAAGAAAAAAAGGGAAGGAGGAAGGAGGAAGCAAAAATAATACACACACCTATTTGTCTTTTTGCTCATAATATTATGGCAAAGAAAGAGATGTACATCTTATTATGCATCTTCAAGTTCTGAACACTAAACTCATCTTAAATTGTTGTGATATATTTTTAATAGGGGATTGTCATAATAGCAACGGAGATGCTGCCGAAATTTTTTTAATTAACCAAAATAAATTAATAAAATACCAAAATGGCAAAATTTGGACATAAATCACGATTCTAGCCATTCCGGGATCACAGCGCCCTACGTAACTCCGGGTTCACTATGATCCCCATAACTCCGGAATCACAGTTGCCGGAGTTATGGAGGCTGCTGTGATCCCGGAGTTATGGCGATCACAGTGAACCCGGAGTTACTTATTATTTATACACCAGCCGAGAGAGAGAGATAAAGAGAGGGGATGCTTATAATTGAAGAGAGATATTGATAATTGAAGTTAAACAAGTAATTTGAGGTATTATTTTATTTTTGCTTAAATTCTTCAATTTAGTTGATTTAATTTATAATTATTATAATTGTTATAATTGATAGTTGATTTCAGGTATTATTACAATTGTTTTTTAATTTATAAGAATTATAATTTTAGTTGAATTGTTATAATTTACTTTCATTCTTCAAAGTGAATTGCTATAATTCTTATAATTGTTATAATTCTTCAAATTTAGTTGATTACAGGTATTATTATTATTGTAAATTAATTTATAATTATTATAATTGTAGTTGATTTATGTACGTATTTCGTATTTTTTAAACTATTAGTATAATATTAATTTAGTAATTATAATAATTAAAGAGTTAGAGAAATTTTGTAGAAATTTAGATAGAGAAGTGAAGTGAAGGTTTTGCACATTTTAAATATAAGATATTATTTTATTTTAATTACATGGTAATAATTTTTTAAGTTAAAATGTGAATCAGTGTAAATTAATTTATAATTATTTTGTAGATGATTTATGTATGAATTTCGTAATTTTTGAACTATTAATATATTATTATTTTGTAATTATAATAAATCTAAGAGTTAGAGAATTTATTTAGGAATTTAGATAGAGAAGTGAAGTGAAGATTTTGCAAATTCTAAAGAGTTGCTAAGTCATTTTAGGTATTATTTTATTATAAATTAAATTGTATTAATTTATAGAGTTAAAATTTGAATTAGTGTAAATTAATTTATTATAAATTAAATTAGAATTATTTTATTATAAATTAATTTAGAATTATTTATTATAAATTAATTTAGAATTATTTATTATAAATTAATTTAGAATTATTTTATTTCTGAAGTATTAGTATATTATTAATTGGGAAATTTATACAGTTGGAGTGAAGAAAGATGATTCCAATTTCCGTATATATGGATGGTGAGACTCGAAATGGCCCGTATGGTATGGAATATAGTTGTGATTCAAAATTTACTTTTCCGGGAAATGAAGACACCCGGTATGAAGATGTGAAAAATACAATATACAAATGGTTGGGGATATTTGAGAGTCAATATTCGCTCAATGTTGTCGCTCGATATAACACTGCGATCCCACCTTCTTATCATTTTTGTTTAATTCCCATTCGCGATGACATAGAGTGGCGAATGATATTGCAAATGGCACAATCAGAAATGAATTGGAGATTTGTTGAATTATATGTTGATCTGGTGCCAAATCGGACAAATGAGAATCCTGATAACTTAGGTCGCACAGGTGAAAATGTTGTTAACACGGATGAAGAGCCTCCGAGAGTTAGTCAAGAGACATTACCTTATAGCCCTGGCCATACTCTTCATATCTCTCCCGCAAGACATTCACCAATTATAGATCTTAATGAGCCCATATCTAATATTCCTGAAGAAAACGAAGGCGATGACGATGAGAATATATTACCCGTAGCGGGAGAATGGGAAAAGGAGAAGATTATGGATACACCTCTGACGAAGACGATTTGGATTATAATCCTAACGATCATCCGAATCATCGGATAATTGTACAAGGAAGATCAGAAAAATATCACCCAGTACAGGAGCTTAGTGATATATCTGGTTTCAATGAAATTTACACTGAAGTACAAAACTCGTCAGACGATCCCTTGGCAGAAAATCGTGTATTTAATTCAAAAGATCAGTTACAATGGACCATTAGTGAGTATCACATCAAAGGGAATATAGAGATTAAAACAGAAAGGAGTAGCGCGACGAGGCTAGTTATGGTTTGCAAAGATCAGAGATGTTTTTGGAGGTTGTACGCTGTATGTCCTAAAGGTAATAATTTTTGGACAATAAGAACCAACCCATACCCGCACACTTGTATCCAATCGATTACACGAGTAGATCATGCACAACTTACGGCCAAGATAATTGCTGGTGCTATTAAAAAGGAAATGAACGAAGATACAACCATGACAATTAAAAATGTCAGACATTTAGTTAAAGCAAAATTTCCCGGTGCTGATCCATCATACGCCAAGTTATGGCGAGGCAGGGAGTTAGCAATTGCGAAAATATTTGGGACTTGGGAGGGATCATATGCGTTGCTTCCTCGTTATTTTAATGCCATCCAATCGACGAATCCATCAATGAAGTATGCTATCCTGACGACTCCTACCAATCAACCTGAAGTACGTTATTTCCATGCTGCGGCTTGGGCATGGGGACCGTGCATTGAGGCAGTAAAGTACATTCGTCCGGTGATAAGTATCGACGCAGGTTTCTTATCGGGTCGTTATGAGGGAAGATTACTGATGGCTTGCGGGTACGATGCAGAGAATCAATTGATACCATTGGCATTTGCATTGGTGGAGAAGGAAGACCTAGAAAATTGGGGTTGGTTCATGAATTGGTTGCGTCGAGAAGTTATCGGACCTGGTAAGATGTGTGTACTATCAGACCGCCACAAGGGAATTAAGGCTGTTTTTGAATATCCCCAATATGGATGGTCGGAGGCAAACAGCGAAGCAGTGCACCGATATTGTATGCAACACGTTGCCGAGAACTTGTACTCAAAATTTCCAGACGATAATCTAAAGAAATTATTTAAGCGTGCTGCATCGAAGAAGAAACCTCGTCGATTTAAAGAGCACATACAATCTATAAAAGCACAATATCCAGGCGCATATGAGTATTTAAAGACGGTTGGAAAAAGACTAGAGAATGATCCAAAAGAGTCTGTGAATCCATCAAAGTGGGCACAACGGTACGACAACGGATATCGTTGGGGCATAATGACAAGTAACGGATCTGAATCTTTGAATCGAGTGTTCAAAGCTGTTCGTATGTTGCCGGTTGTGGCTATCGTGGAAGGTACCTGGTACAAGTGCGTGAGTTGGTTTGATGATCGGAGAATCGCATCTGGTGCAACCGTAAGTGATGGTTTTGTTTGGTCTCGTAGTGTTACGGAGAAACTAATTAAGAGAGGTGACAAGTCACGACCACATCGAGTAGACCCCTATCGATCAGAGCAAGGGGATTTTGAAGTTTTGCATCAAGGCGAGACCTTACCGAATGGTGAATTTGAAAATTTCAAGTATCACGTATTACTCGAAGAGGGAGTTTTTACGCGTTGCACCTGTTTGAAACCAAATCTGACCGGCATACCATGTTCGCATGTATTAGCGGTGATAAGGGTCAGACATTTAAACTTATCTCAATTTGTTTCACCTTATTACACTGCTGCAAATCTGCATGATACTTGGTCCGGAAGATTCCACCCTTTTCCAAATCAATCTGAATGGCTCGAGTATACGGGACCTACCATCATTCCCAATAGAAAATTGCTTCGTCGTGGTCGAAGAAGGCACATTCGTATTCCGATGGTAATGGATGAAATGGAAGGACGAAAAGGCAAGCGCAGAGGACGACCCCTTGGAAGACGACCAGAAGGTATTGAAATGGTTTTATATGTTTAAAATACTCATATTGAAGACGACCATCACCTTCTTACTTTTTAATATTACAGGAAGTGCTCAATCCAGCCATCAAGGGAGTCAACCTCATAATCGCCATGAGGTATTAACACAATTGGGCTTACATAGTGGAAACCAGCCCACTCGACACTCCGTAGATGTCCAACCAAATCCAAACCCTACCCAAATGCAACCCGCTCGTCGCTCAATAAGTGTTCCACCTAGAGATGTCGATGCTTCAACAAGTGCATCAAATCCTTCAACAAGTCAGCCCAATCAATCAAGGCGAACATCAATCTCTGGAAGAATTCGAAACTTCTTTCGGGCGAATCACTAGCATGGAATTTATTAAATGTGGCTCTTCATTATTTACTTATTATATCTGTATAGTTGTATGTTGTACTTATGTCATATGTATGGCTTTACCTATTAACTCGTATAAATTTCAATTTATTTATGCATTATATTTGTAGTGCAATGTCGACATTTCCGATTTTGGTATTTTATGGAGGTGAAATAATTGAAACTCAATTTGGTGCGGAGTACTCTGGTGGTAAAAAATTGGCACTCCAGGGTAAACAATCTAGTACTTTTGAAGGGATTAAAAGTACCATACATCGGGTTCTAGCATTTCACGAGTATTGCGTTGGTGAAATCCTATGTCGCGTGGAGGATGGAGAAGGGAGTAATTTGCATTTCAATTTGATTGGACTCATTGACGAAAGTTCTTGGAAAATGGCATCTCAGATGTCGGTGAATAAACGGGGAGTTGTTCATTTGTTTGTCAGAACCACTGGCCCGCCACCAAGAAATGACGCTCTCGATTTTATTTGTACAGGTTAAACATATATGAAAACAAGCAAGTTATGTGTTGCATCATTTGTGCATGATGCTTATGCATTGTGCATTGTGCATTGTGCATGACGCTTGACGCTTTTGCATTGTGCATTGTGCATGACGCTTGACGCTTTTGCATTGTGCATTGTGCATTGTGCATGACGCTTTTACATTGTGCATTGTGCATTGTGCATTGTGCATTGTGCATGACGCAGGACGCTTGACGCTTTTGCATTGTGCATTGTGCTTGACGCTTGACGCTTGTGCATTGTGCATTGTGCATTGTGCATTGACGCTTGACGCTTTTGCATTGTGCATTGTGCATTGACGCTTGTGCATTGTGCATTGACGCTTGACGCTTTTGCATTGTGCATTGTGCATGACACTTTTGCATTGTGCATTGTGCATGATGCTTGACGCTTTTGCATTGTGCATTGTGCATTGACGCTTGTGCATTGTGCATTGACGCTTTTGCATTGTGCATTGTGCATGACACTTTTGCATTGTGCATTGTGCATGACGCTTGACGCTTTTGCATTGTGCATTGTGCTTGACGCTTGACGCTTGACGCTTATGCATTGTGCATTGTGCATGACGCTTTTGCATTGTGCATTGTGCATGACGCATGACGCTTGACGCTTGACGCTTTTGCATTGTGCATTGTGCATGACACTTTTGCATTGTGCATTGTGCATGACGCTTGACGCTTTTGCATTGTGCATTGCGCTTGACGCTTGACGCTTGACGCTTATGCATTGTGCATTGTGCATGACGCTTTTGCATTGTGCATTGTGCATTGTGCATTGTGCATGACGCATGACGCTTGACGCTTGACGCTTTTGCATTGTGCATTGTGCATTGACGCTTGTGCATTGTGCATTGACGCTTGACGCTTTTGCATTGTGCATTGTGCATGACACTTTTGCATTGTGCATTGTGCATGACGCTTGACGCTTTTGCATTGTGCATTGTGCATTGTGCATTGTGCATGACGCATGACGCTTGACGCTTGACGCTTTTGCATTGTGCATTGTGCATTGACGCTTGTGCATTGTGCATTGACGCTTGACGCTTTTGCATTGTGCATTGTGCATGACACTTTTGCATTGTGCATTGTGCATGACGCTTGACGCTTTTGCATTGTGCATTGTGCATTGTGCATTGTGCATGACGCATGACGCATGACGCTTGACGCTTGACGCTTTTGCATTGTGCATTGTGCATTGACGCTTGACGCTTTTGCATTGTTCATTGTGCATGACACTTTTGCATTGTGCATTGTGCATGACGCTTGACGCTTTTGCATTGTGCATTGTGCATTGTGCATGACGCATGACGCATGACGCATGACGCTTGACGCTTGACGCTTGACGCTTTTGCATTGTGCATTGTGCATGACACTTTTGCATTGTGCATTGTGCATGACGCTTGACGCTTTTGCATTGTGCATTGTGCATTGTGCATTGTGCATGACGCATGACGCATGACGCATGACGCATGACGCATGACGCATGACGCATGACGCATGACGCTTGACGCTTGACGCTTTTGCATTGTGCATTGTGCATTGACGCTTGACGCTTTTGCATTGTGCATTGTGCATGACACTTCTGCATTGTGCATTGTGCATGACGCTTGACGCTTTTGCATTGTGCATTGTGCTTGACGCTTGACGCTTGACGCTTATGCATTGTGCATTGTGCATGACGCTTTTGCATTGTGCATTGTGCATTGTGCATTGTGCATGACGCATGACGCTTGACGCTTGACGCTTTTGCATTGTGCATTGTGCATTGACGCTTGTGCATTGTGCATTGACGCTTGACGCTTTTGCATTGTGCATTGTGCATGACACTTTTGCATTGTGCATTGTGCATGACGCTTGACGCTTTTGCATTGTGCATTGTGCATTGTGCATTGTGCATTGTGCATTGTGCATGACGCATGACGCATGACGCTTGACGCTTGACGCTTTTGCATTGTGCATTGTGCATTGACGCTTGACGCTTTTGCATTGTGCATTGTGCATGACACTTCTGCATTGTGCATTGTGCATGACGCTTGACGCTTTTGCATTGTGCATTGTGCTTGACGCTTGACGCTTATGCATTGTGCATTGTGCATGACGCTTTTGCATTGTGCATTGTGCATGACGCATGACGCTTGACGCTTGACGCTTTTGCATTGTGCATTGTGCATTGACGCTTGTGCATTGTGCATTGACGCTTGACGCTTTTGCATTGTGCATTGTGCATGACGCTTGACGCTTTTGCATTGTGCATTGTGCATTGTGCATTGTGCATTGTGCATGACGCATGACGCATGACGCTTGACGCTTAACGCTTGACGCTTTTGCATTGTGCATTGTGCATTGACGCTTGACGCTTTTGCATTGTGCATTGTGCATGACACTTTTGCATTGTGCATTGTGCATTGTGCATTGTGCATGACGCATGACGCTTGACGCTTGACGCTTTTGCATTGTGCATTGTGCATTGACGCTTGACGCTTTTGCATTGTGCATTGTGCATTGACGCTTGTGCATTGTGCATTGACGCTTGACGCTTTTGCATTGTGCATTGTGCATGACACTTTTGCATTGTGCATTGTGCATGACGCTTGACGCTTTTGCATTGTGCATTGTGCTTGACACTTGACGCTTGACGCTTGACGATTGTGCATTGTGCATTGTGCATGACGCTTGACGCTTGACGCAAAATAACAAATGTCCAATTCAACATAACATAACATAACATAACAAATGTCCAAAATAACATAACAACATAACATAACTGAAAAAACGTTCAACATAAGATGGCATAACATCCTTTTTGAAATGATGCATTATGCAATGATGCATAACATAACTGAAAGCAACCAACTCCCTGACTAAGGATAATTGGACGGGGTGAACTTGGATATCGGTCTATGCCTCTGACGATCCTTGTTGCGATGTCCCATAGTTGTATTCCAATTCAAGCCATCATCAGCCTCATCGTCGCCGCTCCCGGTCACCTCAGCATCTGGTGTTTGCATGTATTCCTGCAAAAAGCACATTAGAAACTGCTAAATTAGTGCATTTTTTAATAAATAGTTCAATTCAGGCCAAACCTGTGTAGGAGGGATCTCCGGGCCTGTCTGGAACTGACTAGTCTGGAAGTCGTAACCTTGTGCACCATCTCCTCCCGGGTACTGACTACTGAATATGTCAAAATCATAACCATGTACATCAGATGCTCCCTGATACGGACTATTTAATCCTAAATAGTATCCCTAGGTAGAATATGCATGTTTAACATTAGCAAAAAATATTACAAATTACTGCATAATCATTAAACATTATAGAGGTACGATTCACATACCTGGGACTGATCTCCGCCCGGATGCTGACTACTAGATGCCGTGGGATCACCGTGCGGTCCTAAATATGTCCCGGCCATGCTGGAAACAATCTCGTCATAATCACCCTCATATGTTGACGCCCATGACGCCTCCTGCTCACGAAAGCCTGCAACCTCAGGCTCGTCCGAGGTGGTGATATCCTCGATTCTTTCGGGCAACCCGACATCCCTTAGCAGTTTTTCCAGCTTATGCCCTTGACCGACATCATGCAGGCTTCCTCGACATGATAGTAATGTTCTCTTTCCGAAGCGCTTCAACCCTCTTGTCAGGGCCATTGGAATTGCCATGACTGCATCCCTAAAGGCCCTCTTGCCCTGCAAGACAAACTTTCGTAAGTAACAAAACAAGTCACATAATTTGAGTAGCTATTTGATTAGTTAAATAACATCACTAACCTGTCGTGTGGCACACTCAGAATGGGAAACATATGTAAGGCTGCTAGGTGGCTGAGACGGAGGAGGCAGTGGCTGGGTGAGATCATGGGTGGAATCACGCTCTAAATAAATCGACCTCATCCCAAATCTCTCATACCAGGGCATATACTGATGAAACCACCAATCACTGTCGTGTGGCTGCCCATCTGTGGGAACGATACACAACGGTACTCTATCTGCACTCCACTGCCCTACATAATCAGCATGACGCTCCCCCCAGTGAAGGCCATAGTGTCCATCAGTATGATCTACCTCATCTAACTGTCGGTGAACATCCCAAGATAATGGAGGAGGGGGAGGAACTGTCTGAAGTAAACCGTACTGTCTCATGACCCTATCCGGGTAGTGATGTGAGACTATCCAAAAATGAACGAGAGGGACTCTAGCCAACCAAACTCCCTGATCACGTAGTACACATGACGGCGCAAGAGGGAGGAAGGTAGTATAGGGTGTCCACTCAACTTCACCCTCTTTCATCGCATTCAAAACATCTCGGGGATGCTTTGCTCCAACATTGTGAGGGTTGTCTTTCCACAACTTAAAACCCATCCATGTCCTCCCGTAAGCATGACACGAGTCTCGATCGGGTAAACCCCAAGCAGTGAAGGTATGATTTCTATCCTCTTTTGGCCGGCACACACTAAGGTGGGTCCAAGACCACAATTGCAATAACTCGAGTGGACCCCAAATAGAACGAGGCTGCTTCCGAGCAGCAATAGATAATGCGCGATATAAATAAGCCAAAACGGCACCCCCCCAATTATACAACACAGATGGACTACTCAGATTCTCCAAAAACTGCAGATACATGGCCGGTACACCATCTCCACTGGAGTCTGGAAACATGACAGAACCAAATAAATCTAGAATGTAAGCCCGAGTATGAAAATCTACCTGGTCCTGTGTGGGATTTTCCGGCATATTAGCGAACTCGCGCCGCAACCACTTCAAACTAAGACTGTAATTCGAAACCAGTCGTTGTTGCTGTCCAGATCTCTTTGAAGCGCGACACCTCCACGCCTCATCTCCGGCCTCTCTACCCAGATACTGCTGTACCATATACCTCCAGTTGTTATCACAAATTCCGGTAACAACCGCTCCTGTTATTGGTAGCCCCCATAAACAACTAACATCTTGTAGAGTTACGGTCATTTCACCGACAGGCATGTGAAAAGTGTGTGTCTCGGGCCTCCATCGCTCTACTAGTCCTGTAATCAATCCCTTGTCTCTTCTCTTATGACCCAACTGAGAAATATGATACAACCCCAATCTCTTCAATGCCGGACCACAACTCTCGTGATATGGTACGACATTGTCATGACAAATCAACTTTAAATCGTCACCGCTCTGCAATATTTCAACAATATCCTCAAATAAATACAGATTACCAAAAATAAATATATTACTAAATATATATATTACAAAAATATACCACATTTGGTTTAACGGTCGCAATCTTGTGTTGGGCGACAGGCATCTGCAACAAGTCGGAGAGAGGCTGACAATCTGGAGGGAGAGAAGCATCACCCTCGAAGGTGCTAGACTGAGAAGTGCTAGGTCGAGAAACAATACTTCTTCGAGGTCTCGTCATTTCAACAGAACTACATTTAAATATAAAAAACAACATAGTTTAACAATTTTTTACAAGTTACATATTTATCTAAAATAACTAATTGATTATCTATAAATACTAACTACTTTATCCATATATTACAAATTTATACAAAAAATAACACTAATTTCTACAAAATTTGTAAATTTGTAAATAAATGAACTAATTTAACAATAATCTAATTTTAATATAACAAATTTATCTAAACTAACTATATTTTCCCAAATTTGATGTATTACTATATTTTTCCAAAATAAAACAACAACTTACATATTTATCTAAACTAACAAATTAATAATTTCTAAAATAATATTTTTAACAATAATCTACATATATCTAACTTAACAATAATTTAAGCTTTAATATGACAAATTTATCTAACAATAATTTATCTAAAAATAATAACTAACTTAACAATAATTTATCTAAAAATAATAACTAACTTAACAATAATTTAAGCTTTAGTATGAAAAAATTATCTAACAATTATCTAACAAATTCTTACAAAAACCATTTATCTAACAATTTATCTAACAATGATCTAAAATTTAACTAACTTAACAATTATCTAACATATATCTAACAATTTCTCTAACGATTACCAAATTTTTAACTAAGTTAACAATTATCTAACAAATTTGAACAAAAACAACACAAATTTTGTATGACTTTTTTTATTTTCCGAAAATTAAAAAAATTATTGTTACCTGTTACACAGCAAACTCTCTCAAATCCTGATCTAATGAAACTTCAAACTTCTGAAATACTTTCTCAAAGTTTTCTCAAAATTTGCCTCAAAACCTCTCAAAATTTTGCAAAATCTCTCTCAAAATCCCGGCAGAGGGAGAAGAGCGGTTCTGTGCTTAAATCGGCACAACTCCGGAATCACGGGTGCCTGCATAACTCCGGAATCAGGGATTCCGGAGTTATGCAGGCACCCGTGATTCCGGAGTTATGTCGATTGCGCAGATTCCGGAGTTACAGCAGATTCTCTGATGCCGGGGTTATGCTGCTCTCCCTGATTCCGGAATGGCTAAAATGGTTAATTCCGTTAAAATTTTGCCATTTTGATATTTTATTAATTTATTTTGGTTAATTAAAAAAATTTCGGGAGATGCTGGTTACTGTGTCGTTGGAGCAATCAACAATTATACCACACAACTTCTGTCATATCCAACATCCACATGTGAGATACAATGTCTATTGACAAACATTTTTTTTTCATGGCATCGGAATTGGAAGGAGAAAATTTGTTTAAAAGGAGTCAACGACAACAATTTCATAAGAATTGATTAAAAAATAAATAAATTTATAAATTTACTTTAAATTTTTGTAAAATTTTGTGAGGTCATTTAAACTCACTATTTTCTATTTGACTTGGCCATTTTATGAAAAAATATATATCTAATGTGCTAGTAGAATAGTAAATACAATAGGAATTTATTAACTATAGCTAAAAACATTTCATCAAATTTGTGTTTACCACAAATTTAACATTTTTTATTTGACTCCATGTTGATTTTTTTCCTACATCATGATGATAATTCATTGTGAGCGACATAAACAAAATTCTACAAAGCGTCTGTACACAAGTTTGATCTATTTCTTCTTACAAGATAATTTTTTTTTCCAGATAACTTAACTCAAGCATTGATGTTTTTGGCACATTTTATGGGAGATGTACACCAGCCTCTTCACGTTGGATTTACAACCGATGCTGGTGGTAACGGTATTACCGTATATTGGTATGGTGTAAAGACCAACCTTCATTCAGTAAGTATATATCCCCCAGAAGAAAAAATAAAGAAAAAAATCAATACTGGCAAAAGCAAAAGTGCAAAATATATTTCTACCACATACTGTAAATTAAATAACTAACACAATTATATTTTTATTGGAGGTTTGGGACACAAAAATCATCCAAAAAGCGATGACCAATTATTATGGAAATAACCATGATACAATGGCTGATTCAATCAATGCTAATATTACGGTATGTGCTCTAGCTAACTTTTATTTCATACATTTATCCCATGATGCAGTTGTAGTATAAGATATGTTTGAGCATTCATCCTATTTGATTCTATCGATGATATTGAAACTTGTTTATTTAAACAACGATTTATTTTTTGAGGGAAAACAACGATTTATGTTAGATGACATTAATTTAATTATTTGGTAAGCGAATCTTTCACTGTGAAAATAATAGTAACAATTTGTGAAATCTGAAAGAATCAACTCTTGGACTATGATTAAGAGCAATGTTTTCTCAAAGGATGTCGCATATATGTTCGAAATTCAAAAAGTGAAATTGTCAATTAGCAGAAATTTGATGAGTAGAAGCGACTACGAAATAATTTTGTTATATTATTTTTTTTTCTAATTTAAAATACTATGTCTTATTATTCTTTTGTTATTTATCATTCAGTCCGATCAAATAAGCCAGTGGGATGCATGTGGCAGTAGTACAACCGACTGTGCAAATACGTAAGAATTAAGTTATTTATTTTGTTAATGAACTTATCATATGTTTTTTTCTTAAAAAATATTTTCAATTTCATATGATTACCGAGTTTTAAAATACATTTTCTTTTTTTAGCTTTGCAACGGAGAGCATTCAGAATGCTTGTAATTATGCTTATCAAGATGTTAGTCAGAATGCTAAGTTGAATGGTACGATATTAATTTCTTAATATTAGTAGAAATCGATTAATTTACTAGAGAATCTTTGGCTTTCATTACATTTTTTTTTATTTCATTACACTATTATAAATTTTTATTTGGTGGTATTACAGATACTTATTTCTTACCTCGAGAGCCAGTGGTGGAAACAATAATTGCACAAGCTGGTATCAGACTGGCTTCTTTCCTCAATCAAATATTTGGTCCCTAGACAAAATATGAAGTCTGAATAAAGAGCGCCTTATTAAATTTACCGGAAAATATCATTATGGTGAATTTTGTGAAAAGAATAAACTTTGGCTTGTCAACTGCTTGTATATATGTTTTGTTTTGAGTGATTAATGCTCCTATAATATATTAAATTTTTTGTTGTTTTATTGTTGACACTGTTATATATAAAAATAACAATAATTGCCACATGTAAGTCATATACCGTGTGTGAAATATCCCACGCACTACTATATATCGAGTATTGTGATATATAAGGTCTGAGTCAGGGAATATTTTTGAGATCAAAAGAGCTACGACGATAGTCTCTTGTAATTGTAAATACCTGCTTTTTGTTTCCAAGTATGTAGAGTGTACAAGAGTGTGCCAAGCATTTCATATATATAAATATCATTTCTGTTAAAATATATATTTTGATTCTGATTACACAAACAGTGGCGGAGCCAGAATTTTAAATTAGGGGTTACCAAAAAAATTGACAAAAAATGCCCTCATATATTTACATTACGCATCACGCATGACGTTGCAAGTCGCAAGACGTTAGAGTCATGACGCATGAGGCATGACGCATGATGCATGATGCATGATGCAAGCCGGATGACGCAAGACGCATGATGCATGACGCATGTCGCATGACGTTAGAGGAATGACGCATGGCCTATGACGCATGACGCATGGCGCATGACGCATGACTCAGGACGGTACATTACGCATGACGCATGAAGGTACATTACGGTTGACGCAGGACGATGCAAGTCGCAAGACGTTAGATGAATGACGCATGACGCATGACGCAAGACGCATAAGGCATGACGCATGACGCATGATGCATGACGCATGACGCATGACGCATGACGCATGACGCATGACGCATGACGCATGACGCATGACGCATGACGCATGACGCATGACGCATGACGCATGACGCATGACGCATGACGCATGACGCATGACGCATGACGCATGACGCATGACGCATGACGCATGACGCATGACGCATGACGCATGACGCATGACGCATGGCGCATGGCGCATGTCGCATGACGCATGACCCATGATGCATGACGTGAGGCGCATGACACAAGACGCATAACGCAAGACGCACGACTCTTGGCGATTGACGCATACCGCATGAATGAACATTGTTTTACTTTTTAATATACTCATGTCTCATCGGCTGCCACTATTCATTTTAAAATCACTATTTTTATCTTTTTAAATTTTATTTCCTTCGCGTCGGAGATTGATTGTAGTATTTTTTTAGTTGATGCTCTAATTTAGGTCCAATATGACCCATTGTGCTCTAATTTTAATTGATCCTTCACTGTAGCTTTTTTTGTGCAAATTATTTTCGTCGTTGCTTTTTTTTCTTATTTAAACAGTTTATTATAATTTTATTATTATGATATGAAAGTTTAAAATTAACTTTTTCGCGAGGAGCGCGAGTCGTACGCCTAGTGGATAATTATATCAGAAAGTTAAAACATTCTGACGCATTACAAAAATTTACATATACCATCAACTGCTTAATAGAAACCTACCTATTGTCTATATCGATTGTCTAGAAGGTCACTAGACTTCCCCTATTTTCTCATCATTTTGTATATTAGTTTGAGGGGGATTCATTGACCAAAATATATATTTCAATGTATAATATTGATTAAATTATATGTTTTGTGAACTTTAATTGAGCTTTATATCCAAGTCACAGTCTTATCTGAAAATTTGCATGAGCAAGAACATCATTTGAGAATTGAACTGTGCCCTATAAATGATTAAGAACAAGTTTAGAGCATAGCAGCAAATTAAAACTTGATAAATAGCAAAAATTGTTCAAGCGTTATGGGAAGGCGTTACAACGGGTTAGTAACTCGTTATAACGACAGGAAACCCATTATAACGGGTTAGAAACCCAAAAACTAGCCGTTGGAGGAGTTAAATGGTTGGAGCGTTACATAACAGGAGAGAGAAGCATTATAACGGTTGGGAACTTGTTATAATGCATCAGCAACTCGTTACAACGAGTTGCTGTAATGCCAGGATTTTTCTACAGCTATTTAAGGCATACCATCTATCCAAAGGTCTATGTTCTTGCCATAACCGAAATTAGACTCTTCAACTCTATTTCTGTTGCAACCAAAGCTATAAAAACCCTTCCAATTCTCAAAACTTTCTCATGTTTATTGTAAGTCTTCTCCTCGTTCTTTCAACCCTTATGGCACCACCCAAGCTCCCAATTGTTTACAATAAGAAAAGAAAAGAAGTGGAGAAACAATTGGAAAAGGAACACAATTTACGTGCAATGGTTCGAAGGGAAAACATACCATCCCTTAGTTTCCAACTCGATATCTGTACAAGCTCTAACCCGGATACCAACCCTAGTGCACCAGCTCTAAACCAAGAACCAAATCTGGAACCAACTCCTTTTGCCTCTCAACCTTCACAAAACCCTACCAATTCTCAACCAGAAAGACAACATATCTTTAATCCTTAGGCTAACTCTTCCCAAAACCAAATTCTATATCGGTAGACCATTGAATTGTCAAACTTCCATAACACCTTCAAAAATAGACCAATCTCTGATATCTTTGTATTTCTAATCGACAGAGATAACCAAATGAGTAATTGGGAATACAACCAATTGGACCATTGATTAAGTTAAACCAACACTTTGCCTTGGGTCCAATTAGGGTTTTGTATGCCAATATGAAACCAACCAAAGAACCCTTCGGTGTAACCACCTATTTCTATGGCCAAGAAATTCCAATTAATACCGAAACCTTGGCTGAAGTTCTTGGTATGGTAGAGAACGGTGAAGAGGTCGATGTATATCACAAATTGCCTCAACATGAAGAGTCCTTCACCGAATACAAAAGATGGTTAGGAGCCAAAGACCCGCACAAAGACCATTCTGATTCCAAACTACCCGCTCTCCGTAGATTGTTGTTTCTTCTTATAAACAACATTTCTAATTTCAAGAAAAGATCTAAAGACAAACATAGAGCATACAAACATGTTTCTTCTTAGGCATCTCATTGTCGAGGATAAGGTAGTGGACATACCCTTCATAATCCTAAACCACATGAGAATTGCCCTAACCAACAAAACCATGAGACTACCATACAGTCACCTTTTGACTCGGATTCTTCTACACAAGAACATCAACATACCGGTAAACCCAAGGGAGCCCAATCCTATACCAACCTAATTACATTTCTTAGAAAGAAGGGTTGGATCAAGAACAATTTGACTTGGGAACCGAAACCCAAGCAAATCAATGAATGGATAAGGAGAGAGGGAGCAAAGCCTAACCAATACACCAATATGGATGCTCCACAAACTATGGATGCAGAGCCCATGCCAAGCATGCATCAAGCCAGAACCTCTTCTTATGTACCTCCTCATTTATACCATGGGTATCAATTTCCCCAAGACCCATCTTATTACACTCCCCAAGCCTACAACCCTATGATGCTATATACCTGATAAGTGCGCTTCATATATAAAAAATCTAAGATTTATTTTGCAAAATTAACCAAAACTCGTAAGTTTTAATTATGATTTGCCTATGTTTTGTATGAGTTCGAGAAACTTTTCCACTTCTTGTGAATTGTCATGCAATAATCAAGAATGATATGCAAAATACTATAAGACAAGTATTTAGAGATTGTTCTTAGCTTCGCAACGCATTTTGAATCGTCAAAATCGAAGTCTGAATGAATAAGTTATGACAAAAATACGAACCGTTGCGCAACAAAAAACTGGATTGCAGATCGCAAGGCAAAGTGATGGCGGGTCGCCAAAACCTGATGGCGGGTCGCCAAAACCTGATGGCGGGGCGCCATGGCTCCACCCTTGTGCAGCACTTAACCAAATTCATCTCCTCCACAGTAGAGTGATGGCGGGCCGCAAGAAAAAGATGGCGGGGATGTTAGTGTTGGGTTACGAACAGTTCAAAACCCGTTAATTGGCCTAAGCAGCGGAAAGACCGTAAAACAAAAATTTTACGTCTGACTTAAGCCGAGGATTAAGCGGGGTATGTCGGATAAGCCACAGAGGGTGTCCACCTCCCGTTTATCCCTAACATCAAAACCCTACTTAATCCCTAAACAGATCTACTCCTTAACTGAATTCTAAAACTTTAATCTACTTACAAATTAAATAGATTAATATAACATTAATACCTTGATCCAAATTCGAATTGGACCGCAGAAGACTCGGACGGTCGAATCACAGACGCTCTTTTCCTCGGAGTATCAGACGTCTGATACCTCTACCAGATGTCCACCAGGACGACCAGAGAGCGGCTTACTTCTTCTGCCAGAAATACCGAAAGTCGCGATATCCCGCAAAAACACTATTCACCGAGATACGGACTAAATAAAATATCTTCGTGAATCGCAGTTATCCAAAATATGGAATACCGCTCTAACACAAAAATACTATTTTCCGGATCCCGTAAACAACCGTATACGAGAAAGAGAGAAAATATATTTATCGATACGAATCCGAGTTACCGAGTACGAATCGATTTTTGGTGCTTCTTTCTCTCTCTCCTTACCCCTCTATTTATAGTAAAATGAGGAGGTGCCAAATTACCAAAATTACCCTTAAAAATGTGAAAGGACAAAAATACCCCTTATGGATAAGTTTGATGACATTTCATACATATCAACACTTTGATATTTTCATGCCACAAGTTGGCATGCCGACCACATTTTTTTTTTAATATTTATTTATTTTTAATTACGAATTTAATTAATTTTTAATTAAGGTTTTAATTTGATAATGACTTTCATTCCAAATTCAAAACCATAATATATAATTAAAATCTAAATGAAAAATATATAAATATACATAAACATATAATTGTTCTCAACAATTATATTTCTCAGGGTTTGGTATTTGTTTGGTTGCGGTATGATTTTATACAACGTATCGTATACGTTTATAAATTCAATCGTTGTTTTTGCTTGTCATCTTATATGACATATATAATTTAATCATACCATATATAATTAATTATAATCATCATAATATTAATTATAACTATTTATAATTAATCATTAAGATTCTCTGATTTAGCTCCTATGCGGTGTGACCCAATAGGATCCGTGTTATGTTGGTAAATAGAATTAAAACCATTTTAATTTCTATAATCATAGGAGGCATCTGACATCTGCGCTATGACCATCCAATTACACAGACGATGTTGTACTTATGCAATATCACGATCCACTAAACATTTTAGTCGTGTTAATTCTTTCGTCTCACAGTATCAGATTAGTTTCAAGGCAGGTGTGTGTCATCCTTGCAAACTTAATCTTTTCTCGATCTTGAGCAGACTTATCAAATATAATTACTCTTGTAATTATACCGCATGCAGATAATCTTACTCTATCAAGGGGCCCAGTGATACTGTAACTCGTATCAAGATACGAGAGACAATAGTACTTTCAGTAAACCATTACTACCTCAACTAAGCTATGCATACCGAAAAGTTACCGTTATGACTGCGTTTTACCGACAGCGTTAGATAACAATCACACATACACATCTCTTAGTAGGAAAGATGAATACCTCATACTTTAGAACTTAACACTGAATGAAAACATTAATGACACGTACACAATTCCATTTAATGTTTCATTCGAGGTCTGTCAAATACCATGTTCCTCTAACATGTATTCATGTGATTAAAACGACATCTCATGTCTATGGTTTGTAAAACTTAACCATCTTTTAATCCACATTCTAACCTTGTAACGGTAAATTAGTGTTCCTGCTAATTACCTTGGTTAGAGACTTTTAAGAGTATATATCATCTGTATTATGAAGTTTCACAATTCCAGTTATTGACTCAAGTCACATAAAGGAATGATTCATAAATTCAATAATACTCAAGGTAACAAAATGACAGTTTAATTAATCACTCAATTCATGAACAAAGCTTTATGATAATTTATCGTATTATTGACTTCTAGATTATTACAAACTAACAATCTCCCACTTAAGCTAGAAGCCAATCATCGTAGGCTCTAGTTACACGAATCTCTAAATTTCAAAAAATCTCATAGATCTAAAGAAAAACTCATAACCAATCTCCTATGTGTCTCAGACCCATAGAAGCTGTATGCAACTGGTGCTTGGCTTGAGGAAGAGGTTTCGTGAGTGGATCAGCTGTGTTGCTGGCTGTGTCAACTCTACATATCTTTACATCACATTTATTTACGATTTCTCGTATCAGGTGATAACGTCGTAAAACATGCTTGGATCTCGAGTGCGATCTCGGTTCTTTGGCCTGAGCTATAGCTCCATTGTTATCACAATAGAGGTCCACAGGTCCTTGAGCACTGGGAACCACTCCAAGTTCGCTAAGGAACTTCTTGATCCAGAATCCTTCTTTTGCTGCTTCGGATGCAGCTATGTACTCAGCTTCGGTTGTTGAGTCTGCTGTGGTCTCCTGCTTTGAGCTCTTCCAGCTCACAGCCCCTCCGTTGAGTATGAACACGTACCCGGATTGTGATCTCGAATCATCTCGATCAGTTTGGAAACTTGCATCTGTGTAACCGTTTATCACGAGCTCGGAGTCACCACCATAGACGAGAAATATATCCTTAGTTCTTCTTAAGTACTTAAGGATATTCTTTGCAGCATTCCAGTGCTCCATGCCTGGATTAGCCTGATATCTACTCGTCACACTTAAAGCGTACGAGACATCAGGGCGAGTGCACAACATGGCGTACATGATAGAGCCTATAGCTGAAGCGTATGGCACTCTACTCATTATGCTTCGCTCATCAGTTGTCGAAGGACACTGAGTCTTGCTAAGCTGCGCACCATGATTCATTGGCAGGAATCCTTTCTTAGAATCCTGCATGCTAAACCTATTTAGCACTTTTTCAATGTACGTGCTTTGACTTAATCCTATAAGTCTTTTCGATCTATCACGATAGATCTTTATGCCTAGTATATAGACAGCCTCGCCTAAGTCCTTCATTGAGAACACTTTCTTTAATGAAGACTTAGCCTTTTGCAACATAGGAATATCGTTTCCCATTAGGAGTATGTCATCTACATATAAGATTAAAAAGGCGATGGCACTCCCACTAGTTTTTCTGTACACACATGGTTCTTCTTCGCATCTGACGAAGTCAAACTTTTTGATTTCTTCGTCAAACCGAAGATTCCAACTCCGTGATGCTTGCTTCAATCCATAAATTGATTTACGAAGCTTGCATATCTTCCCAGCGTTCTTTGGATCCTCAAAACCCTCAGGTTGTGTCATATACACATCTTCCTCTAAATTTCCATTTAAGAAGGCGGTTTTGACATCCATCTGCCATATTTCATAATCATGAAATGCGGCAATTGCTAGGAGTATCCGAATTGACTTAAACATAGCCACGAGCGAAAAAGTTTCATCATAATCAACTCCTTGAATTTGTTTGAAACCTTTCGCAACCAACCGTGCTTTGTATACAGTCAACTTACCATCCGTGTCTATTTTTCTTTTAAAAATCCATTTGTTTGCTATGGGTTTCACCCCATCAAATGGCACAACTAGGTTCCACACGGTGTTGTCATACATGGATTGTATTTCGGATTCCATGGCCTCTAGCCATTTATCAGAGTCGGGCCTATCTATTGCTTCCGCATAGGTCATAGGATCTTCAGTATCATATACTGAGACCTCGTGCAGTCCTAAGTACCTCTCGGGTGCTCGGACTGTCCTTGCAGACCTACGTAGCACTTGACCTTCAGTTTGTTGAACTTGATCTGCAACTATTTGCGGATTTGGTTCTACTTCAACTTGCGTTGAAGTACTTGAGCTCGGGACTAGAACCTCCTCCACAACTACTTGTGGATTTGATTCTTCCACATGCTCTTCAACCGAAGTATCAAGTGGTGGATTAATCTGATCTCGTTCAGATACTGTATTGTGTGATGTATCTCGAATTTCTTCAAGTATTACATTACTCCCACTACTTCCTTTTGCGAGAAACTGTTTCTCTAAAAATACACCAATACGAGCAACAACTATTTTGTTCTCGGCCTGATGATAGAAGTAATATCCTTTCGTTTCCTTAGGATATCCTACGAAAAAGCATTTGTCAGACTTGGGATCAAGTTTGCCAGACGTCGGACGTTTGACAAATACTTCGCAACCCCATATTTTAAAATAAGACATATTTGGGGCTTTCCCAAACCATAACTCGTATGGAGTCTTTTCTGCTGACTTAGACGGGACCATATTTATCGTTCGTGCTGCAGTATCTAGTGCGTACCCCCAAAAAGATTTCGGAAGAGTGGCATTACTCATCATAGATCGGACCATGTCTAGCAAGGTTCGATTTCGTCTCTCAGAAACACCATTCCATTGTGGTGTTCCTGGAGGCGTGAGTTGTGAAACTATTCCACATTGTTTTAAGTACGTTATAAACTCATGACTCAAGTATTCGCCTCCACGTAAGGCTTTAATACTCTTGTTTAATTGATTTTCTACTTCAGCCTTGAATTCCTTGAACTTTTCAAAGGATTCGGACTTATGTCTCATCAAGTAGACATAACCGTATCTACTGTAATCATCAGTAAACGTGATAAAGTACGAATAACCATTTCTTGTACAAGTACTCATAGGTCCGCATACATCAGTATGTACGAGTCCTAGTAAGTCACTTGCCCTTTCGCCCTTTTTGGAGAAAGGCGTTTTGGTCATTTTTCCACGTAAACAAGATTCGCACGTGTTAATTGATTCAAGATCAAAATTTCCAAGAAGTCCATCTTTATGCAACTTCTCGATGCGTTTCTCGTTTATATGACCAAGGCGACAATGCCACATGTAAGTTGTGCTTTCATGAGACGCTTTGAGTCGTTTATTAGTTATGTTGAACACGGGTTTTTCCAATTGCAATATATACAGACCATTCATCATACAAGAGGATCCATAATATAACTTTCTTTTATATATTGAGCAACTATTGTTCTCTATTACAAAAGAGAACCCATTCGTCTCTAAACATGAGATCGAAATGATGTTCCTGGAAATGCTAGGAACAAAATAAACATTTTCTAGTTCCAATACAAGCCCGCTTGGCAAATACAACTCTATATTTCCAATGGTTACGGCTGCAACCTTTGCTCCGTTTCCAACTTGGAGTTGTACTTCCTTGTTACGTAATTTCCTCCTATTCTTTAGTGCCTGCACATTTGAACAAATATGAGCACATGATCCAGTATCTAATACCCAATCATTAATAGAGGTAGTAACGTTAATTTCAACAACAAATATACCTGAGGATGAAGCTTTGGAAACATTTCCAGACTTCACGTCCGCCAGATACTTCGGGCAGTTTCTTTTCCAATGACCCTTTACTTTGCATTAAAAGCAGTCAGAGGCATCAGATACCTTTACCTTGGGAGGATTGGGTTTAGCAATCTTTTTCCCTTTGCCCTTGTACTTCGGGGCCACTTTCTTCGGTGATTTCTTCACCTTTCTTTGACCAGCCCGGATCATGAGGACAGATGTATTCTTTTTTATGTCATCATCTGCGATCCTCAACATCCCCTGCAACTCTTGCAGACTCTTCTCCATTCCCAGCATATGATAGTTCATTATGAAATTCTAAAAGCTGGGAGGGAGGGAATGAAGGATAACGTCCGTTGCAAAATCTAATTCCAACGGAGCGTTCATTTTCTGCAGCTGCTCAACATCGCTTGTCATACGAAGCATGTGAGAGCTGATAGAACCACCTTCATTTAACTTATGATTAAGTAGGGATGTGACCACTTTATATTTCTCCGCACGAGCCTTCTCTTGAAACATGTTCTTGAGCTGCTCGCACATTTCGTAGGTCTTAGTGTCCATGAATCGACGCTGCAATTCAGGAACCATAATTCCTACCAGAAGACTTTGTACATCAAGCTCATCATCTTTGTGCTTGTTGTACAAAGCGATCTGATCTGCTTCGCCTCCAGCAGGCCCAGCAGGGATTGGTTTGTTCAGAACATAATCATTTTTCTCGCGTCTTAGTACGATGGTGATGGCACGAAACTAATCAGTAAAATTTGATCCGTCCACCTTCAGAGTTTGTTTCTCGTGCAGGGAACGCAGTGAGAATGACGATTCTTTAGCCATATTTCTACAACGTTAAAAGTAAAGATTTTAGCTTTGTTCATGTTATGTTCTATTTAAATAATAAAACTCCCACTGCAAATTTGTTCTATTCCCTTTTGCAGTAGGACCAAGATCCCTATTTTCACTAATATAAGAGTCAGCTGTTACGCATAACCCGGCTATTAGTTATTTTAGGTAAGCCATCTTGCTAATCACAACTCTTTGCGATTCTTGGTTTCGTTAAAACATCGTATGTTTTTAACGAAGACTTTGCCCCAAGCCCAAAACGTTTTTGGAAATCATTGGTAAGTAACCTCACTCTACTTGGTTCGTTATGTCTTACATAACCCTTGACCACCAAAGGTAAAAGGCGATGCCTACTGAGTAGAGAACCGTCAACCGATGAACAATAGTGTGAGAAGGATAGAGTAGGAAGGACATACTACTTAATTCGTGTGGGTTTGTTTTTATGTTTAACGGTGCAAGCTTCATTAAAAAAGGTATGTCAGATAAACCACAAAGGGTGTCCACCTTCCGTTTATCTCTAACATCAAAACCTCTTTCATAAGATTACGTTCGTTAAGCAGTCAGTTCTTTAAACTAATTGTAAGACACTCTTACGGATACGCGAAAAACCGTCTGCCAGAAAGATCATCGTGAGTTCCTTCACAAATCTATCTTTGACATCACGCTCTTACACGTTTCCTTGAAAGTGATAAATCTTATTTATACATTTCGTAATATCTCGGTAAATCTCAATTTACGTATATTTTTGGTCCGGTATATCATTTATCAGTTTCTAATTCTTTATCTCGCAGCAATGCTCAGTTCTCATTTATACCGTTTAAAAGCACATAAACAATTTATATGATTTTGCAAACAGATATTCTTTCCAGTCCATAAAGCAATTAGTAATGTGACAAAGTCCCCATTTGGGCCTGATGTCGTATTATGGAAAGGGGCTCCCAGGAAAGATCAGGGTCACCGGAGACCTTATTAGTTCTAATATTTCCTAGACAGAACCTTCTTTCTCATCGTACGCGCAACAGTTCTTACTTTGAGTACTTTATTGTCATCACACTCCTCAATTTACTTTACGTATCCGAAGGTTTTTGAAATGCGAAAGAGTTACATTTTGCCATTACAAACACATCTGAGTAATTTGGTAACGTGATAAAGTCCCCGTTTGGGCCAGCTAATCAGGACACGTAAAAGAGATCAGACGAAAGAGTCCTAAGACACCTCTCATGTCATAACCTTTATCTCTTACGGGTGGAGATTAACAGTTCTTACTTTGGGTACTGTATTGCTTCATCACATTCTTAGATATACTCAAACGCAGTTGAAAGTGTTATAAAACGAAAACTTAAATAAAACATACAGAAAGATTAAATCACATTTAACTTTCTCAGTCGGTAAAACCGCACCGAGGAAATCTCATTTCATTTCCGTTTTGGACTTAAGCTGCAATTCAAAGAATTTAAACCGATGTGCGGTATATGCACCTAATTTGCATAAGTTATAACTTTTAGAAAATCAATTAGCGAGAGAGCTCGGTGCTCTGATACCACTGTTGGGTTACGAACAGTTCAAAACCCGTCAATTGGCCTAAGCAGCGGAAAAACCGTAAAACAAAAATTTTACGTCTGACTTAAGTCGAGGATTAAGCAAGGTATGTCGGATAAACCACAGAGGGTGTCCACCTCCCGTTTATCCCTAACATCAAAACCCTACTTAATCCCTAAACAGATCTACTCCTTAACTGAATTCTAAAACTTTAATCTACTTACAAATTAAAAAGATTAATATAACATTAATACCTTGATCCAAATTCGAATGGGACCGCAGAAGACTCGAACGGCCGAATCACAGACGCTCTTCTCCTCGGAGTATCAGACGTCTGATACCTCTACCAGATGTCCACCAGGACGACCAGAGAGCGGCTTACTTCTTCTGCCAGAAATACCGAAAGCCGCGATATCTCGCAAAAATACTATTCACCGAGATACGGACTAAATAAAATATCTTCGTGAATCGCAGTTATCCAAAATATGGAATACCGCTCTAACACAAAAATACTATTTTCTGAATCCCGTAAACAACCGTATACGAGAAAGAGAGAAAATATATTTATCGATACGAATTCGAGTTACCGAGTACGAATCGATTTTTGGTGCTTCTTTCTCTCTCCCCTTACCCCTCTATTTATAGTAAAATGAGGAGGTGCCAAATTACCAAAATTACCTTGAGTATTATTGAATTTATGAATCATTCCTTAGTAGGAAAGATGAATACCTCATACTTTAGAACTTAACACTGAATGAAAACATTAATGACACGTACACAATTCCATTTAATGTTTCATTCGAGGTCTGTCAAATACCATGTTCCTCTAACATGTATTCATGTGATTAAAACGACATCTCATGTCTATGGTTTGTAAAACTTAACCATCTTTTAATCCACATTCTAACCTTGTAACGGTAAATTAGTGTTCCTGCTAATTACCTTGGTTAGAGACTTTTAAGAGTATATATCATTTGTATTATGAAGTTTGTAATAATCTAGAAGTCAATAATACGATAAATTATCATAAAGCTTTGTTCATGAATTGAGTGATTAATTAAACTGTCATTTTGTTACCTTGAGTATTATTGAATTTATGAATCATTCATTTATCTGACTTGAGTCAATAACTGGAATTGTGAAATTTTATAATATAGATGATATATATTCTTAAAAGTCTCTAACCAAGGTAATTAGCAAGAACACTAACTTACCGTTACAAGGTTAGAATGTGGATTAAAAGATGGTTAAGTTTTACAAACCAAAGACATGAGATGTCGTTTTAATCACATGAATAAATGTTACAGAAACATGGTATTTGACAGACCTCAAATGAAACATTAAATGGAATTGTGTACGTGTCATTAATGTTTTCATTCAGTGTTAAGTTCTAAAGTATGAGGTATTCATCTTTCCTACTAAGAGATGTGTATGTGTGATTGTTATCTAATGCTGTCGGTAAAATGCAGTCATATCGGTAGCTTTTCGGTATACATAGCTTAGTTGAGGTAGTGATGGTTTATCGAAAGTACTATTGTCCCTCGTATCTCTATACGAGTTACAGTATCACTGGGCCCCTTGATAGAGTAGGATTATCTGCATGCAGTATTATTACAAGAGTAATTATATTTGATAAGTCTGCTCAAGATCGAGAAAAGATTAAGTTTGCAAGGATGACACACACCAACCTTGAAACTAATCTGATACTGTGAGATGAAATAATTAACACAACTAAAATGTTTACTGGATCGTGATATTGCATAAGTACAACATCATCTGTGTAATTGGATGGTCATAGCGCAGATGTCAGATGCCTCCTATGATTATATAAGTTAAAATGGTTTTAATTCTATTTACCAACATAACACAGATCCTATTGGGTCACACCGTATAGGAGCTAATCAGAGAATCTTAATGATTAATTATAAATAAGTTATAACTAATATTAAGATGGTTATAATTAATTATATATGATATGATTAAATTATATATGTCATATATGATGACAAGCAAAAATAACGGTTGAATTTATAAACGTATACGATACGTTGTATAAAATCATACCGAAATCGAACCGATACCTAACCTGAGAAATATAATTGTTGAGAACAATTATATGTTTATATATTTATATATATTTATTTATATTTTAAATATTAATTATGGTTTTGAATTTGGAATGAAAGTCATTTATCAAATTAAAACCTTAATTAAAATTAATTAAAATCTTAATTAAAAATAAATAAATATAAATAAATAAATGATGACATGGCATGAGAGGTCGGCAAGAGAATGAAAAATATCAAACTTGATATTTTGTGCCGACATGCATATCTCCAAGGGTAAAAAATGTCATTTCACTTTTTCAAGGGTATTTTTGGTAATTGACAACCTCCTCATTTTACTATAACTAAGGGGTAAAGGGAGAAAGAAAGAGGCACCAAAATCGACTTGTATCTGTTAACTCAGGATCGTATTGATAAATATACTTTCTCTCTTTCTCGTATATGGTTGTTTACGGGATTCGAAAAATAGTATTTTTGCGAAAGAGCGGTATTTCATATTTGAATAACTGCGAGTCGTAAAGATATTTTATTTAGTCCTTATCTCGGTGAATAATTTTCAAATTTGGAGAGAGAATTCTAGAGAGAGAGATCTAGAGAGAGAAAGGAGACCGAAGAGAGGATTATTGGAGAAGAAATCCATCAACAGTTCTCGATTTATCTTTTCTTCTTCTTTCTCATGCGTTATATCGATTTATCTTGTTTCTCTTTCTTGTTTTCTGCCATGAGTGAGTAGCACTCTTTCTAGGTTTGAAGATGTAAACTCGAAATTTTGTTATTTATTTACTGGGATTTAGTCTTTTACTTGATGATTGATTGTTGTGATTTATTTCTGTGAATTATCTTGCAAATCTAGGGTTTTAGAATTTAATTGAAAGATTGAATTGTGAAACTTGTAGCTCAAAAATAAACTAAGTTTAAGCCAAGTATCGAGAGATGAAGCAACGACTTAGGGGTTAGATTAATTCAATGATTTGTTATCATATTAAGAAACGAAAGGTGATGTGTGTGTAATAATTATATTGTTCAATTTGCGCTTAGTAAATTTAGATCATACCAATTAGGTACCGAAATAGTGATGTTGAATATGATTTGGATATGGTATTAAGTCAAGTAATTGTATTTAATACCAGTCTTTATTTCACAACCCCAAAACAATAATCATAATCATCTTGTACGTCGAGTAGATAGTTAATGAAGTAGACAGTTGAAATATGAAAACTTAGTCCTTTAACTAAAATTCAGAATCAAACTCAACTCAAACATTGAATCGCTTAGACTAGTGAATAGTTTAGAAAGCAGTGAATCAATTGTCCTTGTGGATTCAACATCCCAAGTACTACCCGACTAAGTCATGCGCTTGCAACCGAATTAGGTACAATTTAGGGTTATTTTATTAGCAAGATATTTCTCATCAATGCCTTTCGTATGGTTGAAGAAGGAACTCACTACATCTCTCAACAAGTGTATCATTTGTCGCTCTACAATAAGTACAACTCGGTGAATGTACATGAGAGGCTTGACACCCAAAGTGAGCTCAACTCCATGGTCTGGCCCAAGTCGACTCAATAATTTGAGTCTTGAAATGATTGCTCCGACCCTATCGGACATGAAGACCACATGGCAGGTGGACAAGAAGGAGCTACTCAACTCAACCCAGAGGATGAGGGTCATGAGAGTAGTGAGGAAGATTAGGGCTAGGGTAGATTCGTATCTTTCTTTTCTATGCTCCTTGTATGAACTTTTAAATTTAATATGATGTTCTTGCATAATTTCAATTAAAATTCATGTTTTGATTATGTGTTTTTTGATGATTATTGCTTTCTATTTGTTTTGATGTATTATGCCTTCTATCACCCCAATGCTTAATTGGTAAATCATATGAATTATGCTTTATTTGCAAATATTATTTCATTAAGGGGGAGTACTAAATTGCTTGACTTGTACAATTGTATATGTGCTAAAATTCAGGGGAAGTTTTTTTGAGCCTTTTACCTTAATTTGCAAAAAATGAGAGAAATGAAAGATTTACATTCAATTGATATGCACATCTCAATTAGTTTTGCAAATTGCCAAAAGGGGGAGTTTGATGGATTAAACTCATCAACTCATCTCTTGTTTGACAATTTGCAAAACACATGAAGTATTAACCTTTCACATTAAGTTTTGGTGAAAATGCAGGTTAAAACAGGTACAAATCAACGTCAAACATGTGATGGTAGGAGTATTTTTCACAGATCCAAGAATCCAAGAAGTGCTCAGCCTATATAAGGAATGCAGAAACGAACCAGAAAATCATCAAAACATTAAGACAAGCTTCCCATCAGTAATTGAGCACTAAAGAGAGCCTGATTCGAGTCTCATCCAGCTACCTAAACCTAAGAACACTTAGGATAGCTACTATTCTCTTAATGTTTATTTGAGAATATATACTTTGGCTAATTGTTTAGCCTTTGGTGCACCACATTTGTGTTGTCAAGTGGTGCATCATTGTCCTTGATTATGTAGTCAATCGGACCTTGTAGCGGTGTATTGAGGTGTTATCCCGTGCATCGAGTTAGGAGAAGAAGATTGGCTTACTTGTGTTAGAAGAAGTTAAAGATCATCTCCGCTCCTTTGTAAAAGATACTTGATTATAGTGAAATGGCCCGAAAGACATTTTATTCCGGGAGACCCGTGGACGTAGACCTAATTTGTTTTGATAGGCCGAACCACGTTACATAGCATGTTCACTTGTTCTTGATTGCTCTCTCTTCACTCTCTCTCTTTAGATCGTTGATCTTAATTTTTGTGATTTGCTCAATTTATTCTTGAAATTGCTTGCTCTATTAATTGGCTAGGTCATTAAGGTCTAAAAGATTTAAATTGAATTAAAATCGCTTCCGCACAACTATTTGACCTTAGTCTTGCACTTTTTAGTAAAAACCCCAATCACATATTCTAACAGGTTCCTATTTACTCATTTCTTAGGTGCACCAGACTCATACAAAATAAAGAAAGGAAAACTTACGCTGGGAGATTTAAATAAAGAGGAGGTGATCCCTTCATTTTGGACAGATTCAGTGTACAAGGACCACTGACATTAATGGATTCTAGTTTACTCATTTCTTAGGTGCACCAGACTCGTATAAAATAAATAAAGGAAAACCAAAAAATAGAGTTTGTCACATCTGTACAGAACCGCCAGATTCAAAATTGATTAAAAACCCACATCTATACGGGAAATATACCACGTCATGTGTCATGCATCATGCCTCATGTGTCTTGCGTCATGCGTCTTGCATCATGCATCATGCGTCTTAAACAATGCGTCATGCGTCTTGAACAATGTGTCTTGCGTCATGCGTCATACGGCTTGCAATGGGCGTCTTGTGTCATGCAGCTTGCAACAGCTTGTGTCATACGGCTTGCGGCTTGCATCATACAGCTTGCAAGAGTGGAGTGACGACATGCGGCTTGCAGCAGTTTGTCTCTTGCGTCATGCGGCTTGCCCCATGCGTCATGCGGCTTGCAGCGGGCGTCTTGCGTCATGTGTCTTGCGTCATGCGTCTTGCGTCATACGTCATGCGTTATGCGTCTTGCGTCTTGCGTCTTGCATCATGCGTCGTGCGTCATGCGACTTGTAGCATCCTACGTCATGTGTCTTGCGTCATACCTGCGTCATGCGTCATGCGTCCGCTGACAGCTGCCCGCTCCACGCACCACGCTCACCGCACCCCGTTGTCCACTCTCCGCTCGACGTTCCTTGCTCCATGCTTTTAGAATATTAAAAATTTACTAAATTTGATTTGTCAAACATGGCAAACTAAATAAAATATTATCTTAGGTTTACGTTCATGATATTTATTTTTTCTTTTTTTTTGAAAAATACTTTAATAAATTATATTTTCGTCTACATTATTTTCTCTTGTTGTTGTGCACGGGTACGATTACTAGTATATATATATATATATATAGTTGTGCCAAAATACTTTATAAAGGACCAACATTCATGTACTTTAGGCTCGTATCTCGAGATATAAAGTACAAACGACCGATCAAGACCGTTGAAAATGTTCTCCATATTAACATCTATTTGGAGACCAAATTTTACATTTTGTGATTTTTTTACTATTTTATCTGATAGGTGGAAAATTCATTAATCTAACGATTTAAGACCTCCAATTTAACCAACTTTGTACCCATCCAATAAAGTAGCAAAAGAATTTAAAAAATAAAAAAAATTTCTCCAAATTGATGTTAGTATGGAGAATATTTTCAATGGTCTTGATCGGTTGTTTGCACTTTGTATATGGCTACTGGTGCTAAAGTATTTTAGCATATATATATATATATATATATATATATATATATATATATATATATATATATATATTATAATATAGAGGAGGGAACCGTAGCCGCCAAACTTTCAACCGCTCCATGGTAGCAAATGTAAATGACTGATCCGGACCATTGAAAACATTCTCCATATTAATATAGACTTGGAAACAAAATTTTACATTTTTTTTATTTTTTTTACTATTTTATCGGATGGATTGAAAATTTATTTATCTAACGATTTACAAACATCCAATTTCAACCCTTCCGATAAAATAGTAAAAAAATTCAAAAAAAATATAAAATTTGGTCTCCAAGTCTACATTAGTATGAAGAATGTTTTTAACGGTACGGATCGACGATTTACACTTGGTATGATGGAGCGATTGCGAGCGGCTACGAAATGGATGGCGGCTACGGATCCCTCCTCATATATATATATATATATATATACTAGGTGCTCTAGGGATCTCCAAATCGCTCATGTTCTACATCTATATCTCCAATTTCAAAACTTCAACGGCTGATCTGAACTGTTGAACATGATCTACATTTGAAATTCCCTTGGAGATTGAATTTTACCTTTTTTCGAAAAAAAATTTGCTATTTTTTAAAGATGTAAGAAATCACTCAAATTAGTTGGTCTATAGATCGTTCGATGAGCAATTTTTTCATCTCTCTAAATTTTTTTTAACAAAAAACTCTAAAATATGTGAGCGTCAAATGAATTAACTAAACAGAGCAGAGAGAGAGTACAACAAATAAATAAATAAAGACCTCAAAATTGCCTCATATGCCACAAAATTTTTAAGTATAAATTGGAAACAAAAAAATGAAAATGGATGTCAGGAAATTTGTTATTACATTTATAGACAGCGGCAGGTGCAGGATTTTGATGAGAGTAGGCATGATTACATATAATATATATATATATATATTTTTCTTTCACAATGTTGAATATTATTAAAGAGTATATTTTACATATTAAAAAACAAATATTGATAAAATATAGTAACACAAACAAAATAAAATCAGGATGTCAGCGGTAAATTGAGTCGGCTTATACGATCTTCATACTTTGAAATCTTTTCATAATTCTTTCATTAACAACATCCTTGAATAAATCCTTCTCAATGTAAGTAACCAAACAATAATTTAATCATTGATCCTCCATTCTATTTCTTGATGCTTCTTTCACCACACTCATCAACATGATAAGTTCTTGCAATTGCATATCAATGATTATATAAAACATATCAACACGATAATAGTGTAAATTAGTCACATTTTTTCTTATCTGTCGTGTACAATGACGCATACCCTTCATGTTTGTAACTTTAATCTCGTGTTTCTCACAAAATGCACATATTATCAATTAAAGATGTTAACTACTAATTCATTCACGCATATAATTAATTAAAAACCTCAATAATTAAACTTAACAATTTACCTTATGAGAAGTGAAATCAGAAACTAGAGGAGGCAAGCCAATAACTTATAGAACCTGAAAAAGAATGATGAGCACCTTCAAATCATTAAAATGGTCTAATCAGTAAAAAACTTTACCAAGTACTTACAAAGTCGTTTGGACTTCTATTACAAAAAAATCAGAAGAAGTATCAAGTACATTAGTGATAACGACGGTTTAAAGTTTAAACTAAAAACAAGAAGCAAATTTAAAAGTAACATTTTTCCTTTTCTAAATAAACTCACCAGATGTTTTACTTTTTTTTTATAAATGAACAACTTTATTCTATCATTAACATTTTCATTTCAGAATCCAGACATACATACATTTCCAAAAGAACTCAAAAGTATCAATTCACAAAATCAATAATCAACTTCAGCAACATAGGTACTATTATAGACAAAAACCAAACTGAACATATCACAAATTATCTTGCCACTGGGCCGCTAACCGTTGGAACCCTCCCGAGCCTCTGTTCCATCTCTTGTGTGCTGTTCTGGCTAACATCACTTTGCTCCATGTGATAGTTCTGATCACCGGTATAACCGTTGCTGCTATTCCCCGAATAATAGTTACTGCTGTAATTTCTTCCTGTTGCTGTTGCTGCCTCCAACTCCATGCATTCCTTGAGCTGTGTAACAACCTCGGCCATGATCGGTCTCTGGGCCCCAATCTGTGCAGTGCACTTGAGCGCCACATCAGCAGCTTTCCATACAGAATTGATGTCATATTCGCCATTCATTCTTGCATCCACAACGCTCTCTATGTTGCCCTTCGCAAGCCTCTGGCGCACCCATTGGATTAGGTTCATCATGTTCCCACTGTCAGGTCCAGATCCTTGTATAATTGCTGGTTGACCTGTTACTATCTGTAGTAGGACTACCCCGAAACTGTACACATCACTCTTTTCGGTTAACTGGTACGTCATGTGGTACCTGAACATGGAAAGATATTTTAGACATTTTTTCGAACTTAATTAATGAAACTTATACATTACTTGGAAGTAACAAGTTCTGTATTTAATGCAACACGGTGCATGTTACTTACTCAGGATCGACATATCCAGGTGTACCAACCACATGATTCGTTGATACATGTGTGCTGTTGTCGCTGCTGAATGCTTTAGACATGCCAAAATCAGCTATTTTAGCCTCCAATTTTGCATTTAGAAGAATGTTGTTTGGCTTGACATCTCTGTGAATCAGTGGAGGATTACAGCCCTTGTGTAGGTACTCTAGCCCTGTACAATATTATTGCATTAAGTTAGACGATAGAATGATTATTAAACTAAACTTCGAGCATATGTGTGTTTAGTACTAGGATCCTTATTATATATAGAAACTAAGCAGTATTCTGTAATCTACTAATTGGATAATAATCAATTTATGTTTGAACCTTGCGCAGACTCAAGTGCTATTCGGATCCTGTCTCTCCATGTCAAAGGGCAAGTGCCTGCAGCTCTACCTGTTAATTAAGAAGATCACCTTATCTCGTAAAATTTTCGACAAAGTGCAAAATGAGAATACAAAATGAATCTATTAAAAATGAAAACCTCTCAAGTGATCATGTAGACTTCCTTCGGACATGTACTCGAGGACCAGCGCTAAACGGTTTTCATCCATGCAATACCCAATAAGCGATACCAGGTTCTTATGATGAATCCTGATCAGAAGTTGTGCCTGGGAAACCATTAATTATTGCAAAAGATGTCAAATGAAGTTATCAGATGTAACTGAAAAAAAGATATTTATGGTATCAGGCCAACTCTGTAATGATTTATGTTGTATTTGAACTAAGACTGTTTTTAACTCTGACATCCCATTATTTATGGAATTATATGTGTACAGAAAATGTTTTATTCAACAGTAGCATCAGAAAGTTCCAAACCTCCATCATAAATGCCTTATCCCCTTGTGTTGATGTCTGGGGTCGCAGTTTAACTGCAACTTGTGTTTGATCCAGAAACCCACTATAAACAATTCCAAAACCGCCTCTGCCAACCTCATGTTGGAAATTATTTGTTATCCGCTCTAATTCTTCATACGTGAATTGGCGGTTTAACTGTAAAGGAGTATCCACAGTACTGGGTCCAGGTGAGTTTTCGGTATTTACCGGATTTATCGAAGGCTTCATGGTCGCACCTTTGCAAAAAAAGTAATTCGAAGTTAGTAATTGGATTTCATCTTTGGTTAATTTAGTGAACACAATCTTTAATTGGGTAAAAGACGCTGGGAAATGTTGTCGGTGAAACAGTAGCGGGGACAGACTGCACTGGTCTGATCATTTTTTTAGTTCATTTTTCCACATATTGATTTAATCTAAACTGCACTTGTTCTGTCAAGTAACTTCCAGAAAGGAATTAAAAAACAATATCAGAAAAGAATGTAACTTAGTCTAAGACCGCACTCCCATAGTAAGAATGAGAATGACATATATAATTCATTTTATTTTCTGTACCTGTCTGTTTTTTAAATTTGAAAAATATGAGAATGCCAACTGCAGCTAAGACCACCACCACAACTATTGCGATAACGATAGCAATAACTAATTTAGAACTGTTGCTTTTCTTTTTTGACAGATCGCAAGAGGTCCCGTCTGAGCAAAGTTTTGGATTACCTCCCACTCTAATGAAGAAATTAAATTAGTTAAACAAAACATTCAAAATATAAGTTTGGTGTTGATTTTACAAGTTTGAAACAAACCTCATGGTAAGTGAACCATCTTGTGTTTTTTTGAGGATACCAGATGGAATTGACCCATTGAGTTGGTTGCCCGTTAAATCTCTGGTATCAAGATAAACAACTTTGATTATGTTTTGGGATTTCAACAAAAAATGAAATGATGACAGAATTTTCAAAAAAAGAAAAAAAAACTTACAACAGAGTAAGTGATGTTAATTGAGACAGGACATCAGGAATTGACCCAGTCAAATTATTATAAGATAAGTCCCTGAAAATGGTACAAAACAGGAGCTATTATGAGTTATATGAAGTTGTTATAAGGTACCTGAATGTAAGAAGTATCCAGTAAGATTCCAGCTAGAGAAGGCAAAACAGAAGAAAGCAAGTAGTTAATATGCAAACTTGTACTTACAAGGTCTGGAGCTCCTTTAGGTTTGCGAAGGCATTTGTAATTTCACCATTCAATTCACTTGAAGCTAGGCTCCTGTGAATGAGAAAAGGTTGGCATTCTTCTTAATTGCCAAAATTACTACAGATTTCTGAGATTTACTTCTATTTTATGTGCTGAATACACTTTGACGAACTGTCTTTGCTTTGATTTGGATATTTGGAGCATGTTAAGTTATGATGATGTATAGTACTAGACTTTAATTCAAATTTCCCACTGGATATGTGTAGTTTCAACAGAGTCATGACCACTATTACAAAAGAATGATGATCATGGTGATTATAAACTTCGAAGAAATAAAGAAAGGAACTCACAAAACATTGATCCTTGGAGAGCCAGAGACAACATAACTACAATTTAATCCGTCCCATGCATAGGTCTTTGGAGCACATGGATCACCATTCCAATTTCTCTTTATCTGGTACTTAGACTTAATTGCATTTATTGCATTTACTGGTGTTCATAAAACAAGCACATGTATTACTCGTTAATTTTGCCTACAAAAAATGGAAATTAAATTGTGCAGGAAAATAAAACCTTACCATCCCCACTATCGGTTGGGATGTTAGAAACAGGCAGCACAATAAACAACTCAACCGCATTAAGTATCGGTGGCAGAGTAGAGTTCGGAGTGGCCGCAAGCGTTGCATTATACCGCTGGGACCCGTGGAGTGGCTTCACACCATAAATTACATTTGAGTACAGATAATCTGGTGAGAATGTTTCGTTGTACCACAAGTCATCGTTTAGTGTAATGTTAAACTCGCGTGTTTGATTGCCGGTGAGTTTCACCAGCTCGGAGAAGTGGAGGTTGGCAATGTAGCCAGGATCTTTGTCAAGCGGGTCCACCTCCCAGTAGAATTGAAGCTTTGACGAGTTCACAGGTATGACGGCCGTCTGCAAGACAGAAGAAGGTGCCTCGAAAAGGTCATTGGGTAAGTTTTGAATGTGTTCCGTAGTGGTCACCTCAGTCCAGTACGGCACATTGCTCCATGGCTGCCACATCCGGTCATGCGGGTCGTCTGGAAACCTGTTTTTTTATTTAGAGATACTTCTATTTTTAATTGCAAATTTTGTTTGAATTCTTAATCTTTTCTAAGGTACACTAATTGTACACGGACATCCTTAATCCTTTTCTATTTTCCAGTATTTTCTTCATTCTTTGGTCTTTTCAGTTTTCACTGCTCTTTCTTCCTCAGATGGAATCACATGCATGCAACTATGCAACTACAATGATGGATCTAAAGTTTACTCTTACGAAAGTTTGTACTTTATTATACCTTATGATTGTTTCGTCTGTCGGCCCTGCATTAAAACGGCCTACAAGTGACACAGACTGACTTGAGTTCACAGCAGGGTAAAGACTGTTCTTCATCGGCCGTAAATCCAATGATGAAATGAATGGCATTCCAAGGCCGGTGTTTACCAAACAAACTTGGATATAATCAACTGGGGCAATAAGTATTACTTCGGCGATAATTAATTTCTCCGGATCAGAGATGTTAACTGTTTTCCAGTAGTTAACGCCAATGTGAAGGTCAAATATGACAGTACCCTTGTTATACCCGTCATAGTTTCCGTACATGAACGTCGCTCTCACCAGGTACTTCAGCCCCACCACCAAGGATTTTATGGTATAGCAATTTCGTAGCCCGGTATCGAAGCTTCTGACATTCAGAGATTGTGATGATAGGGTCGGCTTAACATACGCTACTGATATATTATGGTTTGTTCCGGTATCAATGTATTGCGCATCGGAGCTGTATATGAGTGCGCTGTTTGCATCTTTGTAACTGGAGTTTCCGGGTAACCCACAATCGATGCTTACAAATCCTACAAATGAAAATATAGCAGTTTAATTATTTTATTTGTCGAGAAGACGAGAAATATTCTGGAATGTAAGCTTATGTGATGAATGTGATGAAAATGAAATAAGCGTTGGAAGAGGTAGAAAATGAAGGCATTACAATTTTCAAATGCTTACCGGTATTATCGGCTTGGCCGCTCACTCCGGCATTGTTTAGAAAATAGGAAGCAAGAAATACAAACCAAAGCGCCATTTCTGTCATATTGTGATTCTTCTTTTAATTTCACAGTTAGCCAACTTTGATCTCAGACTTAAAGGGCATAAAATATATATATGTACTAAATTATTATCTAGCTCTGGCCTGTCTTTTGAATACATGTACCATGGTTGAAACTTGAAAGGCCAATTAAGAGATAGAGAATGGCATCTAATATATAGTAATATATCAGAAACCTCAAGGTCAATTCGTCATATATAAATGCCACGTCAGAATACATATATATTGGATCGTTGAAATTATTGCATGTATATAGGGTTTTAGTGGGACAACAATTCCAACGATTCAGATCGGCCGATTCAGTGTAAATGCATGTATAATATTTTGGTGCAGTAGTTCATGCATGATGACTTGCTATACAAATTATTGCAGCCTTTTTCAAGCTATAGATGGAAGAGGTTGTGAAACAATAGTATGCGCCAAATTTGTATGGTGGTTGAATAATTGAACTTAGCGAATACTTATAATTTCCTGATGAAATGTAGCCGAAATGGTTGAATGTCTTGACACCTTGTACCATTGCCAGCTAGTTCAGAAGAAGCATGAATGTCATTAATATATATCCAGTAATGAAACAAATGGAGGACTCCTATATGTAAAGCATCTATGGAATAAAATTACCAACTTTATATATATATATATATAGAGAGAGAGATAGAGAGAGAGCAGGGATTCGTAACCGCCAAACTTCCAACCGTTCCATGGTAGCAAATGTAAATGACCGATCCGGGCCGTTGAAAACATTCTCCATATTAATATAGACTTGCAAACCAAATTTTACATTTTTTTTATTTCTTTTACTATTTTATCGGATGGATTGAATATTTATTTATCTAACGATTTACAAACATACAATTTTCAGCCCTTCCGATAAAATAGTAAAAAAAATCAAAAAATATAAAATTTGGTCTCCAAGTCTACATTAGTATGGAGAATGTTTTCAACGGTCCGGATCGATGATTTACACTTGATATGATGGAGCGGTTGCAAGCGGCTACGAAATTGATGGCGGCTACAGATCCCTCCTCATATATATATAGATAGGCTAGGGTGCTCCATGGAGCACCAAACCGCTAATGCTCCACATCGTATCTCCAATTTGAAAATTCCAACGACCGATCCAAACTGTTGAACATGATCTATATATTTAAAACTACTTGGAGATTGAATTTTATATATTTTTTTTTTTTGCTATTTTTTTGAGAGGTATGAAAATCACAATTTTTGTTGGTTTAGAAACCGTTTGATTAGCAATTTTTCTACCTCTTTAAAAAATAGCAAACAATTTAAAAAATATATAAAATTCAATATCCAAGTAGATTTTAATATGTAGATCATGTTGAACGGTTCGGATCAGTCGTTGAAATTTTCAATTTGGAAATAATGGATGTGGAGCACGAGCGGTTTGGTGCTCCATGGAGCACCCTAGCCTTTCTTTCTCTCTCTATATATATATATATATATATATATATATATGAGAAATATTATTGTGCTTTGCGATTGTGGACCATTGGATCTTCCATCATCATGTTGGCACGAATCACAAAGCGTGATCCAATGGTCCACAATTGCAAAGCACTTGCTTTGCAAAGCATAATAGCATTTCTCTCTCTATATATATATATATGTAGAGTTAGGCTAAAGTACTTTATAAAGCACAACACAAAGTTCAAACAGCCGATCCGAACTGTTGAAAATGTTGTCCATACTAAACTCTACATGGAAACCAAAATTTTCATTTTTGAAATTTTTTTTACTATTTAATCGGATAGGTAGAAAATTTAGCAATCTAACGATTTACAGACCTCTAATTTAACGAATTTTCTATCCATGTAATAAAATAGTAAAAAAATTAAAAAATGAAAATTTTGGTTTCCAAGTAGATTTTAGTATGGACAACATTTTCAATGGTTCGGATCGGCCGTTTGAACTTTGTATTGTGAGATGTGGCTCTAAAGTATTTGCACTTTCGTGCTTTATAAAGTACTTTAGCCTAACTCTCTCTCTCTCTCTCTCTATATATATATATATATATATATATAGAGAAAGAGAGAGAGAGAGAGAAATGTTATGGTGCACTACGAAGTCATAATTATTTTTGGCATCACACTCAAATTTCAAATAAGAAAATTCGAAACAATCGACCAATTTATTGAAATCTCACTAGAGACCAATTTATTCAATTTTTAGAATTTTTTTTACTATTTTTTAGAGGGGCATGAAATTTTGTTGATATACTAATTTCTGGACCATCCAATATGGCTGATTTTGCACCCCTCTAAAAAATAGTAAACAAATTCTAAAAAAAAAAAAATTTGGTTTATGGTAAGATTCCAATATGGTGATCACATTGAACGGTTTGAATCGACCGTTTGAATTTTAAATTTTAAAATTTCAACGTGATGCCAAAACTAATCTTGGCTTCGTAATGCACCATAGCATTTCTCTCTCTGTATATATATATATATAGAGAGAGAGAGAGAATCTGGCTAACATACTAACGTTAGCAAAACTAAAAACGTGCTAATGGATGCTTATTTTGAATTCCAAAGCAGAAACGGCCGATCTGAATCATTGAAATTGTTGTCTATACTAAAACCTACGTAAGGACCAAATTTGTCATTTTTCGATTTTTTATTATTTTATCTGAGTCATTGAAAATGAATTAATCTAACGATTCAGAAAACATACAATTTCAACACATTCTTACACACCTCCGATAACATATATTGAGCAACTTAAATCTCAATTTATTGAGCTATATATATGCATAGGACGGAAGAGAGTGTCCTATGCATATTATTTGAACCTTGCTCTATATATATATATATATACTTACACAAGCACGAAGCTCTACCGTGCTTACGACCATATCTTGGATTTCAAAATGCAAATGTTGTTCATACTAAAATCTACTCGGAAACCTAAATTTTCATTTTTGGAACTTTTGACCTCCAATTAACCAACTTCTACACTCTATATATGTACTTTTGTGCTTTATAAAGTATTCTAGTCTATCTCTCTCTCTATATATATATAGAGAGAGAGAGAGAGGAGAGATCCATAGTCGTCAAACTTCTAACTGCTCGCAACCGCTTCATGGTAGCAATGTAAATGACTGATCCGGATCGTTGAAAACATTCTCCATATTAATATAGACTTGGAAACCAAATTTTACATTTTTGAATTTTTTTACTATTTTATCGGGTGGATTGAAAATTTATTTATCTAACGATTTACAAACATCCAATTTTCAACCCTTCCGGTAAAATAGTAAAAAAAATCCAAAAAATATAAAATTTGGTCTCCAAGTCTACATTAGTATAGAGAATATTTTCAACTGTCCGGATCGACGATTAACACTTGATATGATAGAACGATTGCGAACGACTACAAAATTGATGACAACTACGGATCCATCCTCTCTGTATGTGTGTGTTTGTGTTCGCCAATTTCTCCTATTAGAAGTGCAATTTGTATAACTTCTAGGTGATGTCATGAGGGAAAATTAAGAAAAAATGAAATAGAAACAATTAATGGCATCATCCTGTCTTTAAAATAATGGAGAATATGAGAATATCAGTGGACGCTTTAAATAGAAAAGTAAACGGGCTTGTGGACCTATGTGCCTGTATAACCTGTATTGTCACAATTTTTTACAACCTGGCTGGACTGAACCATGCCAGATAGTTCCTCGAGATAGCTCCTACCAATCATGAATCGTTTATTTCAACTTGAACGATTCAAATTTAACTTCTAATAATCATATTTATATATGTATGATACAAGTACAATTCCCCTATATCTAAAGGAAGCAGACTGCCGCGCAGCAGGAATGAACGATTCATTCTTTGTAATGTATGTTACGGACGGTCCAGATTTAATTCAGAGTTTAATATTAGAAAATTTAGTTTGCATGAATTTCGATGTAATTCAAAAGTTAAGATTTACTACAAAGCACGTACATTATTTTTGTTATGCCGTATAAGATCTCATTCCATATCTAACAATTTATATTCCCAGTGACCCACCATGTGCGGAGTTATTGGCTTAAGTAAAGTCAATGGCCATAAATTTTGTAATAGTATATTTTTTTATTTATTTTTGCAATGTGAAGAAGAAGATATGCATATGCTACAGGCGGAGGGAAGGAGAAGACTTTGACTGAGCCTATCTTTTCCCCAACTTCACGAACAATTTGTTCTCAGGCTCTCAGCTACTGTGTATATTTTATATTCTATTGCTACTGCAAATTATTATATATATATCTAGATGTGATTGATATAATCGAAGTTCCAGTCAGCAGATTGTTGGTTTATCGATCTTTTAATAAACTATATTAATTACATGTCCCGACAAAAAGACATGCATGATACATGTGAAATTAATCATTAATTATCATTAGTAAAGCAATACCTAGTTAACTAACATCGTCATCAAATTCAGATTGAACACACCACATCTATAATTATTAAAGGCAAATTATACTATGATCAAAATTAACTTGATTTCATTATTATTGATGCAAAATCAATTTTATTGCACAATTATTGATGATGATCAACGACTGTAATTAATTTAAATTTAAATTTTTTGTCCATAAAAGACTCACTCGTTATTAAATTGTAAATGCGAAAAATTGGCCCGTAAATGAAGGTTCGGTGAGACCTTCGGGTGCTCGCTAATAATTAATTTTCAATAACACGAATGCAGCTAATAAGATTTGGATTTGAGTTTTTTTCAAACTTGGCATATGTTTTAAAGGCATTTGAAAACGGGCCGGATCGAGATGGGTCAGGTCAAATCCGTTCAGGATCAATGGGTTGAATGGGCACGGGTCAATGGGTTTGTTGGTCTGGATTTTGACGAGTCAAAAAATTTTAAGACGACTGCAACCCATCTAAAACCTATGGGTTAGCAACCTGGCGGGTTTGGATCGGGTCGAGTTGGCCAGATTTTTTCTCTTTTTTAGAATTTTCTGAATTTTTTTTTTAATTTAATGGGTTAATTCTCGAGTTTTGTCAGGTTATTCTCGGGTTTGGGCAGATTTGCACGAGTTTGGGCGGGTTTGAATGGGTTTGGACCAGTTTGCATGAGTCTTGCACGAGTTAACAGTGGGTTTATGGCGGGTTAGACGTGTCTAGACGAGTTTAGACGGGTCTTTCTCGGGTCGGGTTTACCATGATTTTTTCCAACAAGGTTGACTGCTATTTTTCTTTGACCCCCGTTTTTTTTTTTTGGACAGGTCTGCAAGGGGTTGACCTCGGATCGGGCCAGGTCGGGTCGCGGCCTCAGGTTTCTCGCGCTGAGTCGGACCCATTCGGATTTTGTCAAATCTCTACTTTTACATAATCGGTTGCAAGCTCAAAAAGAAGAAGAGTTATGATAAACTTGACAAACTAACGTAAAAATTCAATCAATCTTATGAAAAAAAAATCAAATATGAAAAACATTTTTAGTCTACCTCAACTTATTTTACACAAAAGAAGTTGTTTTTAAATGTTAACTAAGACGAGAAAATGTTTGAATCTAATCAGCCAATTTTCAACTAAGTAGGCATGTTATGCGTTCTAATTACCAAATCTATTTCCACGAACTCATTCGAATTTACTACAAATCCAGCTCGGGGTTTTTGTTACCTAAATTTACTAAAATTTAACTAAACATAATCACTTATCTAGTATATATGATTTTTTTTTCTTTCAAAGTATATATGATTTTTTTCAAAACAAATGAGACTGATTCTCGCATTATCTTTTCATAAGATCTCGACACTTAGAATCAAACAACTCAAGTTAAAATAATCATAAGAATTTCAATTAGACCGGAATATAGAATTAGACAATAAAGAAGGTTAAATGTGCTTACATCTCTTTTGAATGTTAGAACGAGTGTAATTAATTTTTTGGGAGGGTTCAAAAAGAGATCAACACATTAAATAGTTTGTATAGAACAAAATACCTATGTACAGAGTATATTGATATATCGATAGCAAATCAATGTACCTTAGATTTTCTTAAATATGAATATCAAAGGCAATAAATTTTTTAAATAATCGTTGTCGTGGCGCTACTTATGCCAACAGTTATTTTAAATAGCCGTCGTCTTTTCTTTTGATAATGTGTTTAACATTTTTTTTTCAATAACTATTATTTTATTAAATGGCTAACTTTCTTTCTGTGGCAGTGAAAATTGTGTATAAAGTTTTTTTTCCTCCTTTTATGTGACAGTGAAATTTGTGTATAAAGTTTATTTTCCTCCCCTTCCGTTCATTATTCATACATACCTCAAAACAAAATGTCGGTGGCTAGGTTGCCTGAATACTTCAAAATCATGCCGCACCGCGTATCGGATACGTATCCGACGCGGATTCGCGTGCGATACGGGTGCGATACGCATCGGATACTTCACGTGGCGTATCGCATTATTTTAATATTGGGATACGGCAGGATACGGCATGATACGGCTGGGATACGGCACAAGATACGGCTGGGATACGTTTCAGTACGCAACGGTCAGTATTTTGGTCATAAGTTCTTCATCCGAACTCCGATTAAGCTGATTCAAAGTGCGTTGGAAAGCTAAGAAAGAGCTTTATAATCTTGACTTATCATCTAGGATATTACATCTCTTGATTCCTACAGTAAAATATACTAAATTATAGCAGTATCTTGAATTCTTACAGAACAAACTTAATTTAATCTTAATTACTTCTAAAACCTACATAGCAATATATATTATTATTTTAGAACAAAATACTGGATAACATGCATCTATAGTGGTAGTTGAATGTAAACAAAATCAAACATTTTAATATATAATGTGATTTTTTTTTTTTTATTCTATATATACTCCTATATCCTAATTTTTTTTAAAATGACGTATCCCCGCACCCGCACCCGTGCAACATAGGTCGGTGGTTACGTTACTTTTTTTTACAAACCTGAGAAAAAAGATATGATTAATTTTTTTGTCGACAAGATGGTGCTAATTAAATCGATACTTTGTTTAGTAATTAAAATAAAAGAAGGAATATAATGTTTTTATTTTTTGTGTGTCTTTGTTACCTTCAAATTTACACTATTGAAAAATTAATTACGAGTTCGAGGTGTAGTTCAACTGAAAAAAATTTAGAATATTTAAATATGAGTACGAGTCTTGAGATTTTGTAGACTTAACCAATGGCGAAGCCACGTTGCTCCAGGGGTGCAGCTGCACATCCTGGAAAAAAAAATTTCAAAAATAACTATATATATTAAAAAAAATTCAACAATGACTATATATTTGATTTTTTGCATAAATGACCATGTAAAATAATTTTTTTCTAAAAATAACCATCATTTCGAACCCCCTGAAAAATATCGTAAATCTTGAACCCCCCCTAACGAGAATCCTGAATCCGCACCTGGACTTAACCACTGTTAATCATCTTCTAACATCCAATGAGATCGCTAGAATTGATCGGACAAATCGATATGTTCAAAATTAATTACCATGCTACGTATATCAGGTACCCACTTGTCAGCAGTGGCGGAGCCACGTTTAATCAGGGGTGCAGCTGAACCCCTTGGAAAAAAAATTCAAAAATAACCATAAATATTACATTTTTTCAGAAATGACTATGTATTTGAATTTTTTGCATAAATGACCATGTAAGATAATTTTTTCTATACATAACCATCATTTCGAACCCCTGAAAAAACCGAACCCCGCTGATGAGAATCCTGAATCTGCCCCTGCTTGCGAGTCGATGGAAGCACACAAGTACTATATATAGTCAACAACAGCATGAAATTACTCATGTCCCATACACGTAATTGTCACAATAGAGTCAAATATGTCACATTTCTCCTTGTTCTCTAGCAACTCTTCTTTATTTTGGACTTCTAAAGTCTTCTCACTTTGTTTCTTTCTGAAATAAGAAGACTTAGACTAAAAAGACGTGTTTTTAACTATCCAATGAGGATTATTAACTCAATTGCAATTTGGAGAGCCAATCATGTGTGTATATTTTAAAATGTACAACTGTCCACTGATTATATATTAACTCACACGTTTCCTTGTATAATACGTCTTTTTCCTTATTTATACCTTTCATAACTAACTCTAGGCCTTTCCTGAATTTCAATTATTCACTAATAAAAAAAGAGAAAATTTTTAGGGAGTTGATACGTATATATAACAATCGATACCGACTACCGATATACATATTATTGTGGGCTTTCTTTGAATTATTATGCACATTATTTAAGTTATTATGCATGTTATTTTTTTGTACTGAGATAGTTATGCATGTCATCACTGGTGTTCATTCTAACTTCACTAACGTTCATACTAACAACACAATATACTTATACTAACTTTCGTGGTAATGTGGTATTCATACTAATTTTTTTGTTATTGAGCCTATCTGATTTTCATACTTACTATATATGTATCCATATTAACTTTTTAAGGTGTGCATACTAGATTTGCATGCTAGTATGAACATATATTTCAACTAATATGAACATATTGTTTATTTAGTTAGCTCAGCATTCAGTGATGAACATTATTAGTTACAGTTTCAAGTGCACAATATTGTTCAAATAGCTAGTATGAACATATGTTTCAACTAATATGAACATATTATTTATTTAGTATGCGATACATTTTGTGTATGCACATCATTCTGTGCAAAAACATATTTGAAATAACTAGTATGATCAATTTTTACAACTATTATGAACGCTTGTTTTATTTAATCTGCATACCAATCTATGCAAAACAGACTTGAAACAATTAGTATGAACACTTTTTACAACTAAATCTGAACACCTAATTTATTTAGTCTGCACACATATTTATTTAGTCTGCGTCCATTCTGTAATAAACATCGAGAATACTGCTGTAGAGAGAAAATGTTCAAAAAAATATGCGTAGTCCAACTTTTTATTCTTATCCGTATTTGACTTTTTTACTTTCTCTTTTTAAAAGGTTACTTGTGAAAAAGGAAGTAGGGACGAAGACTGCAAATAAAACGGACATGATATATATTTGTCCCTTTAAACTAAAATTTCTGTCAAATTCTCCAGCTAACTGTTTCACCGTGAATGGTTTGAATTTCCTGAATGCAGTTATGCAGATATATACTTTACCACATTTTTTCACTTTTCAGTCTAAATTATACACTTAATATACTCATATAGACGTATTGCAAATTGATCTTACTAGAAACTATTTCAAGTCTTTATATTTACCTGTTGAGAGATTAAGAAATCTCAATATTGATATTATATCACGGACTTAATTTTATACTGAAAGTCTGTATATTAACATCATGTTTGCAAATGTTAATACTACATTTTCTAAGTTTCCTTTTTAACATCGCTAGTCTTAATACTAATTTTTATATCTGCCAAAATTGCCTGCAAGCAAACGGTGGCAGTGAGTTTTTCTTCAAATTCTCTCATCTTTCATTGATTTCTTTGAAATTTTAGCTCCTTTGATGTTGCTGGACATGTTTTAAGCTTCAATTTTGAATCTATACATCAAATTTTATCAATATGAGAAAGGGATGAAATGTAACTGAGTTTGGTGGGAAAAAAAACAGAAAGTTGTGTGTGTACATGTGTGGTACAAAATAGACGATTATTGTTCTAATTAAAGACTTCACATGTGTCATTCCCTGGCAAACTTTTCAGCTGACAAAGAAATGAAGAAACTCTGAATTCTACTCTGAAATCTGGCTACCATTACTTATCCTGGTATAGAATTCTCTCCTTGTGTAGTTGTGTTACCATTACCAGTCAATCTGGTATAATGCCTCCTACTCCTGCCACTACCATTACTGCTACTCTTGTTATTATGGTACTTGGAATCACCAGTTGCCTCCAATTCCATGCACTCCTTCAACTTTAACACAACTTTAGGCATAGCAGGCCTCTGTGATCCATATGGCATGGTGCATTTAAGTGCCAGATCAGCAACTTTCCATACAGAATTCACGTCATGATCTCCTCGCATTCTTCGGTCAACTATGTTCTTTATGTTTCCTTTTGCAAGCTTCCGGCGCACCCAATAGATAATGCTCTCTATGTTCTCAGAACCTTGGTCGGATGCCCTTATTATGGGTTTTTGGCCAGTTATCAGCTCTAGAAGAACTACTCCAAAGCTGTAGACATCACTCTTTTCTGTCAGTTGAGATGTCATATGATACCTGTTTGAGTATAATAACAAAAACTAGTGAGTTATAATAACCACATTAACAGATTGTGATAATAATGCTGCTGATAGAACATAAAAGAGGTGAGGCATATAGTATCCGTATATACTCTGGATCGCAGTATCCTGGCGTGCCGACCACACATGTAGTTACGTGTGTCTGTGTATCAGAATGAAGGGCTTTTGACAAACCAAAATCAGCAATTTTGGCCTCTAAATTTGCAGTCAAGAGGATATTACTTGTCTTCACATCTCTATGTATCAGCCGCGGGTTACACCCCTTATGCAGATACTCTAGTCCTGCATTTCAGTTATAAACTTTGAATGAAAGGAAGTCTCAACTCTCAATTCAGCCTTTCTTAAAATCACAAAATAATTAATTCTACTTGTTCATTGCATGTTTAAATATAAATCTTAAGTTGCTTAGTTCTCAGATGGCGCCATTTCAATTTTTTATGGCTGTATATAACTAGATATTTCTTAATTATATTTTATATTTTTTTGTTGCTTTCACCAATGACTAAAGTTAGATATACAAACCTTGTGCAGATTCCACTGCAATTCGAAGTCTTTGTTTCCAAGATAAAGGCGCAGAATTGCCTCTCTCACCTGAAACCATCATGAAAATGGCATAAAAGTTTTAGTTGGATTCAGTTACCTCACTAAATTGAAATTATAGAAGGTGAAACCACGTAAAAATGATAGGTTTCAGATTTTCTTTCAAAAAGAAAAAACAAAGGACTCAATCCATGGTGATAAAAGAAAGCATATATAATTGAAATGTAATCATAGCACACACATCCAACTTTTACGATATATATTTTTTAGAAATATTATTCAAATTAATAAAAAAATGTAGATGTGCTCCTATTTTTTCTTAGATAGGACATATACAAGATTTGAAATAATTTGGAATTTGATTGTTCGTTAATCATAAGTCACTGGTATTCCACTGTTCAAATTTTTAGATTGTTTGAAGAAAGTAAAAGAAGTTGTTCAAAATGACTCAATTTTTATACATACCATATCAAATTAATTAAAAATCCAGTAAAAGTTTGATGTGCAATAAAAAAAAGTTAAATGCATAGTAGAAATAATACTAATTCGAAGTTCCATTTTATACCTTGGAGGTGTTCTTGTAGGGTTCCTCCAGGCATGTACTTGTAAACGAGTGCTACATAACTTCCCTCTATGCAATAGCCTCTCAGGGACACCAAAAATTTGTGATGAACTCTTCCCAAAATCTCTGCCTATAAAATTGTATGGATAAAAATTAAATATTTTTGCATCTACTTACTGTTATTCATCTTGCTGGAAAGTTACTCTGTTAAGTGGAAAGTTCTGCATTTGTGGAGCTCCTAATTGTTATATATATATATAGTCAAGTAAAGAAAAGTAAAATATAAAGAAAACACACAATTAAAAGCTAATTTATGTCTATTTTTATTTTAGTTAATTCTTCTCAGCATATTAGCAAAATCATAATTAAATTGTTAAAATTAATTTTTTTTTTTTTGAAGTAAGCTTGGCCTACAATTTTTCATTGAATATGAAACAAAAAAGTTTTACATTGTTTTATGTACACATGTTATGCTGCTCAGAAAGCATTATTTACAAAAACTCCTACAGTTAAACCTAGCTACAATTTGTCATCCATGTTGGAATTAATTGTTGAAAGTTACCTCCGTCAGAAAATCTCGATTCCCTTGTGGAGCTGATTCACACCGAACCTTGACAGCAACCTCAATCCCATTTTCTAAAACGCCATGAAAAACAGTTCCAAATCCTCCTTTCCCAAGGATGCGTGAAAAATTGTTTGTAATTTCCACTAATTCTGTGTATGTAAACAGGCGACTGTTGAGTTGAACAAAAACATCTGCAGAACCAGCTTTTGAGAAATCTGAATGTGGCACCTTTCCAGTAGCTACAAATTCAAAAAAGATCAAATAAATAAAGAGGAAAAAGGGATAAAAAGGTCAAAGACTAACAAATTATGAATTATTTTTAACGATGTAACGATATATTACTTTATAAATATAATATTCAAATTACATAGGCATTTTAAAAAAGGTGTTGATGTTGAATCCTTGTTATGATGAATCTTTTGTGTAATCTTTTTTTTTTATGGAAAAAAATCAGCTTCTATGTCATAGGAGACTGAATCTTGTCAGCACTGGCCTGACAAAATACTACTTTATCTTAATTCGTGTTGAAGTTGTGGTTCAATGGTCCACTGATAAATAATAGGGAAAATATCAGTTAGTTTTTAATTGAGAAATACAAAAAGTATCATGGACAAATGGTGCATTTTTTTTTCTTTTTGAAGTGATGTGGTGCTAATTTATACTGCAAATAAATCCAGATTGCGTCGAAAGTTTTTTCCTTACTATATTTACCTTCATCTTTTTTCTTCCTAAATTGGTGAAGAAGAAGAAGAACTGCAACCAGAATTACAGAGACTAGTACTGGCACAATAATAGCAACTATTCTAGTTGAACTATTGTTTTTCTTATGTTCATTAGATACACAGGCAGTTGTGTTATAACAGAGGTTTGCATCATTTCCTACTCTACAATAGATCAATAAAAAAATAGTCAGATTAGCTATTGATTCAATACAGTAAAATATGTATTTGATGAAAGTAGCTAGACCAAACCTTAGTGTAAGTTTGCCAGCTTGTGATTTTCTGAGAAGACCATCTGGAATTGGTCCCGTTATCTGGTTTCCTGTCAAATCTCTTCAAGAAAATGACTAGCTAGTATCAACTTCTCTGAATTTTCAAAATTTGGTAGAACTGACAAATGCAGTCTGGTACTTATATGTTAGTGTGACAACCCGACTCAATACTGGTACCAAACATTGAAACATGGTTTTGACAATTACACACTTAAAATTGATGCTGTGGTCTTGTACCATGTATAAATTATATACATATTAGGATTCTCAAACAATAGCAAAATTGTTTAGAAGACGAATATCAGATGCAACGTACAGAAGTGCGAGTGATGCTAATTGGGATAGAGCATCAGGAATTGACCCCTTCAAGTTGTTGTAAGACAAATTCCTGAAAAGAATATTACATAAGAAGAGAGAAATTCAGAAAGAATGTTCAGATAAAGTAAATCATGGTTTTGAGATTTGGCTTTGCATGCTACAGTAAGTTTGCAAAGTTCAATTGAGCAGAGTTACAAAATGTGTGACTTACAAGGATTGTAGTGCTTTAAGCTCTGAAAATAAAGACGTGAAGTCTCCGGTTAATCCACTGGATGCTAAATTCCTTCACAAATCAAAAAGTTGCTAGTGGTGAACTTAAAGGGTCAAAGGAAAACCTGCTGAGTTAAAATCATATATTTCTTAAAGTTCTTTTATCAATTTGAAATTTTGTAATTACAAATATATGTGAAAAAAAAACTCACAATGTTGTGATCCTTGGAGCACCAGTGGGAGAATAATTGCAGGTTAAGCCATCCCAAACATAAGTTTCTGGAGCACATGGATCACCGATCCAGTTCTTTTCTATCTGATACTTCACCTTGATTGCATTTATAGTGCTTACTGTAGGATCAGTAACAAAAAGAACAACAATCAGAACTAAGTATATAGTTTCACAAAGGTTGCAAGACTAACTAGATCTGTTAAAAACAATTACATGCACTCTCACAAAACTTCAAAATCTCATTGGATAATCCTAGAAACCACCAATATACAAATATGTGACATGACAAGCTATTGTTGTAGGTTGTCAAACCTATCTGGTTTATTTTCACTGTATTCATCTTAGAGTGGTAATTTTATTGCAAAAATGTTAGCATCATTGGTAATAATTAATTTCCTGGTAATAAAATCATTTATGATATTAATTAGGTAGGTGCAGCAGCGTTCATGGTACTCCTATTCTTCGCAGGATAAAATTATACATCAATATTTGTCAGGGTTACCATCTCCGCCATCAGTTGGTACATTTGCAACAGGAAGCGCAATGAACGATTCAAATGCATTGAGAAGCGGAGGCTGTGTCGATTTTTCTGTGGCAACAAGGGACACATTGTACCACGGCAATGAAAGAGCACTCTTTCCGTAAACCGCATCGATCACCAGGTAGGGAGGCGAGTACGTCTGTGATAACCACATCATGCCATTTACAGTAACGTTGAACCAGCGGGATTGGTTCTTATCTAGGAGTTGAATTTCAGAAAAGTGCAATGCAAACCAATAACTGGGGCTTTTATAAAGAGGATCGAGGTCCCAATCAAACTCGAGCATAGAAGAGTTGACTGGTGTCACGGCTGTCTGCATAACAGAAGAGGGGACATCAAATATGTCGACCAGAATGCTTGATAGGCGGGAGGTAGTAGTTAGCTCAGTCCATTGCGGTTTGCTCCATGGCTCCCACATGCGGTCGTGCTGATCATCTGGATACCTGTTTCATTTTTATTTTATTTTATTTTATTTAAATTAATTATCTTTTCTGTTACTTCATTACTACACTTTGTGAAATCTAACAAATCCCATATCCGTTTTTAGTCCTTATGGCCATGAAAATTTAATTGACCCATGGACCCTTAAAGTCACATAATTAATGAAGTGACCAATTGAACTACAGCACCATTTGCAAACAGGTGAGTTCACCAAAAAGTCAACCATGGGGGGATTATTATGATCTTTAAAATGGTTTTTTAAGAGCAATTTCAAACAACAATTCTACCAAACAGATCAACCAATCACTGTGGCTTCTACCCCCACTTGATCACATGGGTTGATATGAAAAATAATTAAGCATTATACAATATATTTGTTTTGAATTCTTGAGGTTAGGAACAACAATTGACATAATCAGTGCAATACACACCTTCTAGTGTTTATTTCTTTATGAAGTCTACTAAATCATTAAGCTCAATTAAAATAACTGCAACTATTCATTAGTAATTAAGGATCATTTTATCCTCATATGAGGACGGATGAACATATAACTAGATATTTTTTTGAATCAGTATAATTAACTAGATATTTCCAAATTAAACAATGCAAAAGAGAAAAAAAAAGATAAGAACATAAAATTCAGAAGTGCCTGATTATGGTGGTATTTGCTGGTCCTGCATTGAGGCGCTTTACAAGTGAGAGCGACTGTGTCGAGTTGGCGAGTTCATAAATGCCATCTTTCAAAGGCCGCAACTCCAACGATGAGATAAAAGGGGTCCCTCCACTGGTATTTACCAAGCAAACATGAACATAATTCGCCGGTGCCACCGTAATTATCTCGGCAATAATGGGGGTCACTGCATCTGAGATGTTAATTGTTCTCCAAAAATTGACTCCAATATGGAGATCAAACAAGGCAAACTTGTTTAATCCATCATAGTTTCCATACAAAAAGGTTGCTCTTATGAGATATTTGAACTTGGGCACTAATGATTTGAGCAAGTAGCAATTTCGAGTCCCATAATCAAAGCTTCTGGCAGTTAAATATTGTCTGGAGAGCGACTGTATAACATACTCCTTGGAAATTTTGCGGTTCATCCCCGTGTCGATGAACTGTGCATCAGAAATATATGATAACTTTGTGGTGTCATCGATGTAACTATCATTTGCTGGTAAACCACAATCAATGCTAACGAAACCTGAAAAAAGAAAAGGGCAAAACTTACATGATTAAGAACCAAATGATGTACTGAGTTTTATCAGCACTCAGAAAGTTATCATTACATCATGAAAACATTTGTTGAAACATAGAAACGTATGTATAACAACTGTATAATAACTTGGTTATTTTGGATCTTGTAATTACCATTACTATCAAACTGGCCATGCACCCATTTGCTACCATTACTCAAGAAACTAAGAAAAAGTATCCACCAGAGTATCATTGTTTCCGAAACCTCTTCCTCTCTCTATTCTTCTTTTTTTTAATTTGAATGGTGGAACTTCTATTTTGTTTTCCGAAAGGAAGTTGGTGGTTTCTCTGTCTGGCTAAAACTTAGCAGCAGCTGCATTTTCTCTTGGTTTTGCGCTCGTTTCACACGCATACGAGCACATCTGGTCACCAGATGAAAAGAAAAGAGAAGATGCAGGCAAATAAGTTTCAGATAAAAGAAAAATGTAAGTTGACTTGTTGTTTAGTTTAGTCAGAGTCAACTACCTGTAATAATGACAGTCCGGATCGACCGTCAATTTCGCGATCGACCGCCAGAGATAAAAATCAGAGGACTTTTATACTTTGACACAAATCTTAATGCAATCAGTGAAAATAAACGGTCCAGATGCTGCGCTACACTGTCCCGTGCAGCACCAGATCCCGTTCCCTGGGATGCGGGATAGTTGATTTTATGCAAATGTTCAGCATCCCATTTTTACACCTCAACTAAATTGAAGGGAAGCCGAAATTTTTTTAAATAATAAAATTATTATATAAAATTAAATATATAAGCAAATAAAAAACGAAATTCTATAGATACTACATTCGTACTGCGGTCTATAAGCTCAGATTCCTCCGGCAGCATTTAGAAAAATTTGAAAAAATGGACTGATAATACTTCTAGTATTAATTCTAGGATCACTAGAGAGAATCGAAATCTTAAGCGGAAATCTAACCTTGTTCTATGCTTTGAAGTTGTCGGAATTGACGTCTTTTTCTTTACGGACAGCGGTGGTCCTTCTCCTCTTGTCCTCCAAGAGTGACAGAGAGTTAGTCTCTTGTTGCCAATTTTCCTTTGTCCTTGACTCGGCAACGCCCTTGGAGAATCCGATGGAGAGACTCTACAAGATCACTCCTCTTCTCTTTTCTTTTCTCTTTTCTTAGAGTAATTTTATGTTGGAGAGAGGTTCAGTGAATAGAGACTAATCCCTTGGAGACCATGTGCATGTTAGAAGTCATGCATGGTAATTATGCAATTCAGTTCATCAATTAATTGCTAATTACCAACTATAATTTCTACACATTAAAAAATCATTTCCTATAACACTTTATATCCATATATAAATATATTTTATTGATCACTTAATTATGAATATTAATGACATATAATTAATATATAATTGTATAACACGTAAGTTCATAAACTTATCGTTTCATATGACACGTACGATTGTAAAATCCAAGATGGACCGCAGTTCACTTTCGTGATTCACGTGCATTCCACAACAAAGAATGAATAAATTCAAAAAAAAAATTCAAGATGGATCTGCGTTCAACATTTTCATTCCATTTATTTTAAAAAGATTTACATAGACGACCAAAGAATGATTTTTTTTCAATTTTTTTTGGAAAGGAATCTGAGATTATGTACCACAGTTAGCAACTGCGGTTGTAGTATTTATGAAATTTTGTTTTTTTTATTTTCTTATATATTTAATTTTATATAATGATTTTATTATTTAAAAAATTGGAAATTGAAGGAACCAGATTTGATGTCGCACAACACTTGTGTAGTGCAGTGTGTGTCGTCCGATTTTTTATGCTTCCTGATTTGTGTCAAGAGTTAAATTTCTTGATTTTTATCGCTGGCGATCAATTAATTCAGACTTGACGGTCAATTCGAACCGTACATTTTCCGTAGCACGGCTACAGTAACGAAATCGGGTCCCTAAATTGAATGATACATAGTTTCTCAAAAGTCACGTCTTTATTCGTTGTCTTTCTACTTTTTTGTCCTCTCAAAAATTTTAATTTGTACAGCAAGGTAACATATTTGAGCAGCATTTCACCCTCCTTCCTCCACTTCTTATGGAGCATGCTCTTATTATTTCTGCAACTTTGAAAATATATATTTACAGATTAAAATTGGTTATTTGTCAACTAATAAATTCGTAATTATAATAAGTAGTTGTAACTTGAAAACACATAATTTTCATTACCATAAAATTTATTATTTTCTATCCACATAATTTGCATTGGAAATGATCAATTTTATCGTGTTTTTAATTGACATATAATTTATTTCAGTTGATAAATATTTTTTTAGAGTTATATGACACTAGATGGATGAACACTAAGTACGACATGTGTTGATTTGTTAATTATTTTTGTTGGTTGTTAGACCTTTAAAATAGTGTATCGAGTATTTTGAGCTGTACAAGGCTTGCCCCTGTGTATAACAAAATTTTGAAATGATTTACATTATATATATTAAATATAACTCAGTTGACCAAGTGCATATTATCCTATAAAAATGAGAATAGTAATCCGACCTCTGCTGTCATGAAAAGACGTCCGGATCTTTAAAATCGGGTCAAAGATCCAATTCACAAGTTGGTATCCGTATTATATAATAGATTTGGCATTCATCATGTCTTGCATTGCATGCCAGATGTAACTAAGCCCGGATGTAAATTCCACCAATCAAGTAGCAGTAGGTATGATTGTATGAACTCCGGAGCCCAAATAGATTTTAAATATATGAATATTACTGTTTTCATCTAAGTTAAGATTTTTGGAGTATAATAAATTTTAAATATATTTGTGTCATTTATATTGTCGAATTTTATTCGTAATAAAAGAAAATATAATGATGTAATTATAGTTACATATAAAATTTATGATAATAAGTTTAAAGTACTGCAGCATAAGACAAAATATATTTTAAGTACTCACTAAATACAACTTTCTTTAGTCATAAGAATGATTTGAATGTATATTTGAATCTTTAAGGGATATGAATATGTTCAAATAAAGTTATTCTTTAATAATGATAAATTATTAAAGAAGTTCAAATTGAACATAAGAAAAATAAGTTGTCATTTGAGTACGTTTCTCTAAAGACATTATTACAAACCTACAGAACACAAATAATTGAGACATTAGATTCTTTGAGGATATAGAATTTGTGAGAGAGATATGATAAATAATGTCTCAATTATTTGTGTTCTATATCCTCACGAACACAAATTATTCTTTGAACATAACGAATGATCACGTTAGATTGGTAACCAAAAGAATAATTCGACCTCACGAACGATTTTATCATTAGGACTTGAATTAGATATCGAAAGGTAATAATTTGAGACCCGACAATATAAGATAGCGTAGGAATAGGTGAAGTCCCGAACGGAGAAACCGATTCCTAAGGGGAGATCTAAACTCGCTCGGTTAATTTATCGAAGTACCGAAAGGAGAAAATAAAATACTAAAATTGTTTAGGCTAATCACAAATTTTAATGGACCTAGTTTAGGAGAATGTACCGCGAAAGCGGATGTTTGATTTGATTAGGTACGGTACGAAGCCACGAAAGTGGATAAATGCCAATATTAAATTAGAAACACACAAAGAAACTATAAAAGTACGATGTTTGTTAAACAAAGACCAATGACCTCTAGTAATTTGTATGCCGAAATCCTAGAATTACCAAAAATATTTTAATCTCTCTCATATCTTAGTGTTTTAACTATAATTAATTTTAGAGTTAGTTCATAAAAATTTCCAACATACATTTGATCACTTAGCTCATTAAAAGGAATAGATTTGGTATTCAAGTCTCGTTCCATGTGGATTCGACACCCGATCACGTACTACACGATAGGTTGTGCGCTTGCAACCGCTCTTTTAGTATTGTTTTAGGGCTACTTATTAACACTCGTGGAAACACGTCAATAGGCACAGAAGTTCAATTTTTTTTTTGAAATTTTCCAGCCGGAGTGGGGGAATTGTTGGTGCCAAGGACAACACTGGCATAAAAAATGTGCTGAAGGTACACAGATGGTTGCGGCTTCCAGAATCCCTCAATGCCGCAATCTGCCACAATGAATCAGCAAAGTGAAGGCCAGAAGACTGGCTGAGTGGCTGACTGGGGCGCTGACTACAGTTTCCGAGGGTTCAAATTTCAAATTTTTTTGTGAAATTTGCATTAGTGGAGAGTGTGCCCGCTCATAGAAATTGGGTAGTGGGGTGAGGGTTGTAAGAGGCTCCAAAATGTGCATCCAGAGCTATTAGAATTCAGAATTTAAAATAGAAAAAGACTAAAAAAATCCTTCCCTAACAGCTATTAACGGTTATATCGGATGGTTATTTCTGTAACTTTCATGTTAAGTCTTGGATGTATGCAATTGAGAACGAAGGGAATGAACAAGTTACTGGCGTATCTAGTTCTAATTCAGAGCCAAGCCAACAAGTCGAGGAGGTACAAGATTTGTATGCTTTCAATCCGTACATGTACAACTACGAAGAATACAGATACTCAATATACAATCAACAACACTACTTTTAAGGATTAAGGTATAATATTCATTTCAATTTTAATATTTCAATTAAATTTTCTTAAATTATACTAAAAAAAAGTTAAAACTACACCTATGTCATTTCACATAGTCGGTCCCAAGTCCGAAATAAAAGAGGAGGGTAACTTTTTTTTCTTTTCTTTTGCATTTATAAATTCTATTTTAAACTATACAAATTTTAAAAAACAAATACACCTTTTTGTTTTTGAACAAATATACCTTTTTGTTTTTGAAACTTTACAAACTTAAAAAAATATATACTTTTTTAAAAAAATCTCTTTCTATTTTTTTCTTTTTGTACTGTTTTTTGAATTTTTTTTACGCGCCTAGGGTGGGATTGTTATGAGTTATGACTCTCCAAAAAAATACTAGATGTCCAAAAAAATAATTGTCCATAAAATTTATAGAATTTTTTTTCAGATTTTTATGTTCTTGTAATTTTTTTTCCTATTTTTTAGTTTTTTTTATTTTCGACACGATTAACACGAATAAGGCACGTTGTATCGAAGCAACACCGCACGAACAAACACGTCACGATTAGACACAATATAGTTAAGATACGGCACGTTTAGACTCGGCATGATTATGACACGGCACGTTTAGGCACGACATGCCTAAATGTGTCATGTCTTAACCGTTTCGTGTCGATCCCTTCCAATTTTTGACACGATACGAAACAACACGATAAAAATAATAAAATACTAACCGTATTGTGTCATTCCGTGCCGTTCCAAGCCGTGTTTGACACGAAACGACACATAACGACACGAATTTAAAACTCACCTGAAGCTATCAATCGTATTATTATACGACTCCAATTACAGCCTTACAAGGTCATGAACTGATGTAAGAGCTTAAAAGTAAGTGTTACGCCTGCGGGCTTAAATTTCAAAAAACAAAATTATAAAGCCGGACTTTTCACTTTTGTATTAATAAAAACCGGTTGCACAATTTTGGGCCAGCCGGATTCAAGTTCAAAATTTTACATTTATTTCTAGTTTTTTATAATTTTGGGCCAGCCGGACTTCTGTTTTTCAATTTCCTATTACTATTGTTAAGACAGTATTTTTTTTTCTGAACTAGAATCAATTGCAGTCCTTTGTTAATAGTTCTACAATTTAAATTAATTTTTATTAGTAACATAATTATAGTATGTGCAATTATTTTACCTTGTTGTTATAATAACTTTTGGCTTTTCGTTCGCCATGTAGTTGTTTGCTTATATTAATAGCATGTAAAATCAGAGGTGGATTTTAAATTTGGCAAAAACTTAGGTATTTTAAAAGATGATACATTGAATATTCTAGTTTATTTGGATCGTTCAATTCAATGAGATTGGTAAAAATTGATTTTTTTGAAAAACACAACAAAAATTAAAGTGAAATTTTTTTTACCAATCTCGATAAATTGAACGGTACAGATGAGTTAGAGTACCAAGTGTACTCATCTTTTAAAATATCCATGTATTTGCCTTATAATTTTGTTCACGAATATGCACACATTATTTACAAGAGCATAAGTTTTGTCTACAATATGGATTATAGTATATTTTATACAACAAGACTATGGTAATATACATAGGATATCTCCTTCCGTTCTATGTATGTTTAATTTTCTCATTAAATTGAGATTTAAGTTTCTCAACTTTCTCTCGCGGAGTTTAGCAAGTTTATAGACGTCATTTTTGTCTTCCTTCGTACCTAGCTTATGATATAGATCCTCATAAGCTCGACCTCTTGCTTCACTCACAATTTTCTTTGCGTTATTTTTTACTGTTTTGTTCTTATGTACGTTGTCTTCACTTTTATTATGATGCAAACACTTGTACAGTTCTTCTTTTTCTTGATAGTTTTTTGTACTTTCTCGTTCCACCACCAAATGTCGTTAGGCTTGCGTCTATTTTCCTTAGTCACTTTGAATACCTCTATAGCTATCTTTCGAATGTGATTCACCATCTTTTTCCACATGTTATTAGTATCGTAATCGTCTTCGTTGAAAGTTCTTTCTTCGATCAACTTGTCCTTAAATACCTGTTAGGCATCTCCTTTGAGTTTTCACCATCTCGTCCTCGATATTTTGATGTCTTTATCTTGTCTAGCGCGTATTCGAAAGCGAAAATCCGAGACTACAAGTTTGTGTTGCTGGACGACACACTAACCTTACAATCTACACAAGCTCGTTTGTCCTCACTCCTAGTAAAAACAAAGTTGATCTAACTCGAGTGTTGGCCACTGCTGAAAGTAACTAAATGGGATTGTCTATTTCTAAAGAAGGTGTTATATATCATGAGGTCATGTGCTACAGCGAAGTTCAAGATGTGTTCTCCTTCTTGATTTCTATCATCATATCCAAATCTCTTGTGCACTCCTTCAAAAATTCACTAGTTGTGCCAACATGACCGTTAAAGTCTCCTCCTATAAAAGTTTCTCACCGCTAGGCACACTTCTAAGCATCTCTTCTAGATCTTCTCAAAATTACTTCTTGACGTTCTCACACAAACCTACTTGTGGGGCATACACGCTAATGATGTTTAAAACTAAATCACCAACAACCAACTTGACTATGATAAGTAGATCTCCTTGTCTCCTAACGTCGACCACTCCGTTCTTGAGGCTCTGGTCAATTAAGACGCCTACTTCATTCTTGTTTCATTATGTTCCTATATACCATTGCTTAAAATCATTATTTTCCACGTTCTTCACATTCTGATCCGTCAATTTAGTCTCTTGAGCGCATAGAATATTTACACGTCTCCTAATTGCAGTATCAACTATCTCTCATAGCTTATCCGTTAAGGATCCTACATTCCAACTACCTAGACGAATCATATTTTCCACGACTAGCTTTTTCACCCCTCGCACTCGTCGAGTAAAGTGCGAAGATCCTTGCTCATTTGTCACTACACCCGGGCGCTGATGTAGTGCGTCACCAAGAGAGTGACGACTCGACCCTTGCACATTTAACACCATATCCAAATTTCGATATGACGCGTTGCTAAAAGGATTACGGCCCAATAAAAGTCTATTGAATTTCATTTCCATAAAAGTGGTTCGTTGGCTCGCCAAGCCTATCACAATCCTCTTTTCGGGGTTGATTTAATGGTCAATTTTATTTTATCTACACAACCCACAAGCTCTTTGGTTCTGATAAGAACTCTTCACAAACAGATTCCTCCAATGAAGTTCTGAGGCCTTCCACAATCCACACACGCACTGCACACAGATCTGAGCCGTCCGTTTTTTCTTTGACGATCAAGATGTGAATAATAGAACCCTCATTTTTGTTGAAAATAATAGCAGATTCGGACCCCTTTTAATCGGAGGGGATGGGGTAATAACCGCAACCCTACCTAGCTCTCTTTGAAACACAAATTTTGAGCCTTTTAACCATCTATTTTTGTTACATTATAGCACGTTAATGACACTTCATCATACGTGATATTGTTACGTAACGTGTTTTCATTCAGCTAAAATTAACACATTACAATATGTCATAGCAAATAAGACTATTAAGTCATGCGGTCACGTGTAGGTAGTGATTTGGCAACGGTCCGGATTGCATCGGGTCGATTCAAACTCGTTCAGTCCAACGCATTGACCGGTTCATGGGTTGGTCACGACGGGTTTCCACGGGTTCACATTTTTTCGGCATGCCGCAATCCGTCTTAGGTTCATGAATCGGCAGACCGGCGGGTTTGAGGCGGGTCGGAGCGTGTCGGTTCGGGTTGGGTTGATGAGTTTTTTTGAATTTTTTTGATTTTTTGAATTTTTTTTAATTTAATGGAGTATTATCGGGTTATACTCGTGTTATTTCTGGGTTGAAATGGATTTTGCACGATTTCTTTTGCATTAATTCCTATTTATGATACTATCGGAGTGAAAGAAGGAATCTAATGGGGATATCAAGATGGGGTGGCTACCTTTGATCTGAAAGCATAGAACATATAGTTGATCCGGTCTCGATAGCTGTTTGTAGTGACGGATCGGGTTGGTTCGGACCGATTCAATTTCGGGTCGGATTTAACACATGTTTCTTCCAAAAAAATTGACTGCAATTCGTCTTTGACCCTAGATTTTTTTTTGGACGAGTCCGCACGAGTTTGTCCTCGAATCATGTCGGACCGGATCACGACTATGAATTTTTCGGGTCGAGTCAGGCCCATAGGAATTTTGTCAAATCGCTACGTGTAGGCATTTGATAATGTGATGCCAAGAAACTCACGTAAATAAATAGGTAATACTAATTTTTAATTTTGATTGAACATATAAATTTAAATAAAATTTAACAAAAGGTTTTTCTTATAAATAAATTTGAAAATTTCTTTTTTTTTTTTTGAGAAAGATGAGAGCCGCCCTCCTTTTATTCAATTTGAAAAATTATTTAAAATAACATATCATATTATCATGTGCATGAACGCACCACCCAATCAAATCTGTTCAGCCACAGATAATATATATACGAGTCATTTTCAAAGGCAAGGAGTAGTGTTCTACATACGGGCCGGGTCGGGTATCCGTGGATCCAATTCGTCCGGATCCACGGATTCACGAGTACAACGGGTCCACGGATTAACGGGGCGGGTCTCCATAGGTCCGAACTCAAAACCTCCAACCCGACCCGTGATAAACCCGGGCGGGTCGGGTCCAGGCGGATCGGGCACGGGTCGGGTTCGGATCCGTCAGTTTTTTCGAATTTTTAATTTAAAAAAAATTATGCACATTATTTTAATATATATTTTTTTCGAATTTTTTTTTACTTTTTTGAATTTTTTCTATCACGGGTCTGACGGGTCGGATCCACGGGTCGGGTCCTGAGGCAGGTCGGGCGGGTCTGGAGATTTTTGGCCTACCCGACCCGCCATAGATCCGTGGATCCGCCAACCACGAGTCGAGTCGGATCGGATCTGGACCACAGAACGAGTCGAACACAGAACGGATCGGATCTACGAGCGGGATATCCCGCGGATTTTAGCAATAATGCAGTAAGGAGCATATTTATAATAATTAAATTTATATAATGATAATAATTAATAATATAGTCCATCTCTATTCTTTGTACTTAATTGATCGCTCATATCCTTTGAAAATCTTGTGGGCCCACAAAACAGAAAGCCCATCACTGATCACTGGGCCTCCACAATTCACCTTGCCATTATTGTCTTTTTAGTGCTTATCCCTAACACAATTTTCTTCTCAAGTCCTCTTTAGTCTTCCTGTATCCTGTTGTTTTTGAAATTCCTGATAAAAGAATATCCCTATGTGCAACTCTTAGATACCAAAGCTTTCAATCAATTTTTCCTATTAGTATATATATATATCAATATATGTACTTCCAAAATAAGTTTCTTTATGTCATATTTGAATTTACTTAATTTTAGTGCTTTGCATTTTGTACTTTTGACCGAAAATGGGACAGTACATGCAACCCTGCACCTGTATAATAAATAGCTAAATAAATAAAAGAAATAATTGATTAGCCATGACCTCAAATGCTAAAAATTTTATAGTAATATTTATTTAGAAAGGAAATAGTAAAAAAATTTAAAAATTATAAAATTCGGTATCTAAGAAAATATTAATATGGTTATCAATTTCAACGGATTGATTGGTCGCTTGAATTTTCAAATTGATGATATGAAAGCGAATATTGGTTATTAGTACTTTTTGAAGTACCATAACCGCACTCGTGTTTTGTTAATATTTTATCACATGTTTATTTTACTAATGTTCATATCAATTTAGTACATCTTTTTCATACCAAGAAGGTGTTTATGAGATCATAAAATACAATTTTGAAAAAAAAAACAAATGGGAGAATTGATAATTCATGAGATGCACAGAAAAGTTTCATAGACATGTTGACATAATTTAATGGGAGAACTGATAATAATATCTCACTTCAGTGCATGCATGTTGAAGTTATTTAATAGAAGATTCCTGGAATTTATTACGTGCTGAAAGAATCGAACTTATTCCCTTGAAAAGGAAATTTTGTGAAAAGAAAAAATATGCATGCACCTTATTTATTCTATTCTATTAGCCTCCTATTTCACTGTCCCGGTTTGATTGAGGCAGCACAAGTGCAAAATAAGCCAATGGTTCTTCCCTTGTGCTATAAAAACACCAACTGGAAATCCTTTTGGAAAAAAGCATGATTAATTCTTGTTTGAGGACCTCAGAAGAAAAAAGCATGCATGTATTTTTGAGGAAATCCTTTTGGAAATGCAATAATAAAAAAATAGTGGGTGGTCATGCAAAAAATTTTGGGTTGATACTTGATAGCAACTTAAAACCAACCTAGGAAATCCGTATGCGCCAATTGTGGGCATGGCAAATGGGTTTTGCAAGGATCAAAGAATGATCCCACCGTTTAATCTCTAATAATTAATAGTCACGGTGTCGTTGTCAATTTGAAAAATATTTTATTTTAGTACTAATATCAATATTATTTCATCATTTATTTTAGAAGATGTCTAAATTATTTGGGTGATTGAATTTATCTTCTTTCATTAGAAGCGCACTCAGAATTTTCGTCGGGAAATAACAAAATCTATAAAAAAAATTCCAAGAGACAACATAAGACATTTTTAAATACATATGGTTATTTTTTAAAAAAAACTTGATAAATTGTATAAATATAAAAGGATATTTTGCAAAAAAAAAATACCAATAATTTTAGGAAAAAACTTAGATAGTCCAAAAAATAAGTACACTGGATACTATAGTCCATACAGATCGTTCAATACATCGAGATTGGTGAAAAGTGATTCACTTTAATTTTTTTGTGTTTTTCAAAAAATCACTTTTTCTTAATATCGATGAATTGAACTGTCTAGATAGACTAGAGTATACATTGTATCCATTTTTTTATGTACTCAAATTATTGCCATTATTTTATATCCATTTCAATTTAAGCGATTGTTTAGCAAATATGAAAACATTGTTCATGCTCTTTTAAAGAACGTGAATGGTAAATCACTGTTTACACTTAAAACAAATAATTAATAACATAAATAGTAGTTTTGTCCTTTAGAAATATTTTTTTACTAGAAACATTGCTTGACATATATTTTATCTGTAAGGAAATTACTTCAATTTCACTATTAAATATATTGGCAACTTAAATTAAAACTAATTCCAATGCTCATCATTTGAATATATTCGAATATATTTTCAGAATGTTATTACTTCATAATTCAAATACTATACTAATACTGATATATTAATACATGCATAAGAAAATAAATAAATCATTGAAATGTTATAAATAATATGAAACAAGTATAAAAATATTATGTTTCTGAAAAAGGAATTTCGTAATATTAAAAAAAAAAATACCTCGAAATTGGAAATATTATTCGCACAGTCATGTCAGTCAAACTGATATTTGAAAAACTAATTTGAAAAAACTAATATGAAACAAAATTCGACCTTTGAATAATTCCTTGCTTGTAAAACAAGCCAAACGCAGGGACAAATGCGACATTTCATATTTTAAGAAACTATTTTGCGGCTACCAAACAGGAATTGCCGTTTTCTTTTCTAATTATTTTTATTTTGTTGTATTCGTTATTCAATTTCAGCGAGCACATGTCCGGATAACGTTTCTAGAAACTATCAAAATTTGTGATATGAGGTTTGTCTCTAGCTACTCCATTCAAGTCCAAAAAATAAATATTTCTAAACTAAAATATTCACTAATATTGAGCAGTTTGATGCACGTAGCTTTCGCTTATGTGATTACGAAAAAGTATCGAATCACTTTGAAGTCTTTGTGCGCATTTTTTTTTTGCATTTCTATAAGAAGCTATTTTCACGACTTGAACATATGACCTTCTAGTCACAAGACGACATCTTTACTGCTGTACCAAGACCGCTTCAAAATATTCAGTAATATTATAAGGAAAAGTCACACAAGGACCCAACCAATATCATCAAGTATAAAAAAAGAAAAGCTTTCATAACAGTACAAGCTCAGGGGCGGAGACAAGGGGGGACTGGGGGGATTCCATCACCTCTAATATTTTCGCACAAAGTTCATAAACAGTGTTTTTTCAAGTGTTTTCTTGTATTTTTTCATGATTATTAACAGATCTAACCACTTCTAATAAAATTCATAGACAATATTTTAAATATGAACTATTTCCAATCTAAAATTCTGCCTCCGCCCTTAACAGCCGCATGTATTTACCTTTGCATCCAGCACATAGTTCCATCAAGTTCACATTTTGTATACTAAAATTTACATTTAAGAAGTAAATGAAATTAAATTAATGTACCTGTCCAGAATTTTTCATGTCCTGGTCAAGAGGGTGGATCCAGAGAGTTAAATGCGAAACACCAGATAACTTTTTCTAATAGATAAGGATTCCTCTTGATAGAAAAATACCTATTAATTAATTAATTTAATATTAATACATACTGAAGAAGAACCCAGAGGTGATGTCGTGTGTGAATTTTCAATATAGTAGTGGAAAAAAGGTCCTTGCTCATCGCTGACAAGTGGGGACACGTTCACAGTCTCACAGAATCACTGGGCGTTTTAAATATTAAATATCCAGCATCAAATATCAACAAAAGAAAAAAGAGAAAATATCCAATCAAAATCAAAATAGCAACTATACTTTTCCAAATTCACCCCTCGTTTTCTCTTTTCTCACTTCAAACCCTTTCAGACTTTTCTTCCAAATAAATACTCGATTCCATTTTTTCACCCAGAATCACCATCCTTCTCTCTCTTTCTAGCTTACAATGGAGGCTACATCTCCAATGGCGTCGCCAGACGCAGTTAACGTGGAAGGCGACTTCGACTCCCCGGGTCCGTACCAGGTAACGAGCAACCTCCCCTTCTCCGCTACTTGCATCAGAATCTCGCGAGATTCGTACCCCAACCTCCGATCCATTGCCTCATCGGCGAACGTTTCCGACGAAGCTGATGATTATAAAATCGTTAAAGGAGAACACGGTTATGTTCTAGAAGATGTGCCTCATTTCACTGATTATCTCCCCGATCTGCCTGTATGTTGCTCTCTCTCAGTTTAATTCGTATTGTCCGTTGAAACTTTAAATTTTGATTTTGCAAGATTGGCGAGTTTGAGCTTGCTACCGTGGCCTTTTTCCAATTACGTCAAGTTTCCAACTGATCCATCATCCTTTCTTGCCATCGCTCTTTTTAGGAAGTTTGCGTTTCAGCATTTTTCTATTTATGAAGGACATTTATGTGATGTCTACTTCGTATCTATACTCTCAAAATGATTTGAAAGACACGGAGGTATTGCAGTTAGCAGCTTCTATCCTTATTTCTTTTTTTCAGGTGTAAACTTGTAAAAATGCTGAATTTGTGCTTGAATGTATCAGTAACTCTTCTAGATCTCTTTTTATCAGCGTGTTTGAATCAGTAACATGGCCTGAAATATGATTAATATTAGATTTCACGTAGTTGAATTCTACTAACGCGACAATGATATTTTTTTTCCTTTTCTGGTCAGGCATTTGCTAATCCATTAAAAAACCATCCGGCCTACAAAACTGTCAAGTAAGTTTCTCTGAGCAACCTTGACTTCATATTGTTTATTTGTTTTTCTGCATATATCAATTGAAGGTCTACAAGAGCTCACATGAATAATGAATTACCATAATTCCTATAAATAGTACTTGGATCTGAAACAAACAAGTATTTCTTAGTTCAAGTACCTGTTGGAATAAATAGTCCAAATCTTCTTGAATTCTAGTTCTGCATGCTACAAGTTAGCTAGATAGAAGGAAAACATGAATACTGTAATTTTAGAGGATTATAAGCTCTGTTTCCATGCTTTCTAATTGGAATTGCAAGGTCTAATAATCTATTCTCTTTTAGGCAATACTGGGTCAATGAAGAAGACTCTGTGCCTTTACAGGTCCGCGACACCTCCCTCCACCAAATTCTCAATACTATAATTGGTCTACATTTATATGTTTACTTATAATACAATATGTGCTAAACTTTGTACAACTGTGACAGATTATTGCTCAAAAGGAAACTCCTAGAGGGGTCCACTTTCGTCGTGCTGGACCCCGCCAGAAGGTCTCTCTCTCTCTCTAACTTGCTCCAACTGTTAGGAATTATCTGAATTCTCACAGGAGATATGAAAAATATCCCCCATTCTCCAAATTGCAGTTAGTATTTACTCCTGCATAAATGAGGGAAAAGTACTAATGTGTAGTTGTGTACAGTATTTGAATAATTGGTAGCAGGGAAAGTTTATTTTTCATAAGGAATTTTTAATATTTTGGTAGTGTGCAATAGTTTTTTTTTCAGCTGAAGCTTTCCTTCTTAGAATTTGATTAGCAAAGCATTAATTAAATTTTTTTTTTTACTAGGTTTACTTTGAGTCTGATGACGTGGTACCTTGCATTGTAACATGTGGCGGCCTCTGCCCTGGCCTTAATACTGTTATCAGAGAGCTCGTGTGTGGTTTATATCACATGTATGATGTGACCCGTGTTCTTGGCATTGAGGTGAGGTTTTTGTTCAATTTACTTGCTAGAAGTCCTCATCTGTTGACCAGTTTTGGACAGTATATAATGTTACAGATTGCCAAAAGATACACACAAAAAAAAAAATATAGTCAACTAGTAATATTTTAGGAAGTTTCATTTCATCTTGTAGGAATATCATGCAAGTCTAGCTGTGTAAGTGGATTTTGGAATCCTTCAAGTTACATTTGAGTAATCTACTTTTGAGAATGACCAATGTTCCCATTAGCTTCAAAATGGTAAATGGTCTTCAGATGAAAGTAATTTAACAACAGCATTGGTATTCATGAACTAAAGTAAGTTAACATGAGAATTCATGACTGTAACCAAAATTTTATTGGGGGATTAGGTGCATGATTTGAAAATTAGTATTGTTATTTTATTCTTTACTTCCTAAATTTTGAGTCTCTGTCATTCTGTTGTGCAAAATTTTGATAAGTGAGCTATTTCAGGCAGGATACAAAGGGTTCTACTCTAAAAATACTGTTGAGTTGACACCTAAAAGTGTGAATGACATTCACAAAAGAGGCGGGACAGTAATTGGTACATCAAGAGGAGGTCATGATACATTCAAGATTGTTGACAACATCGAGGATCGTGGTATTAATCAGGTTAGAGTTATTGAAGTTCACATCTGTTAGATATGGAATTTTCAAGTAAACACACCAAACCTTCAAATGAATAGGATCTGCTGCAAAACATGGGATGTTTTCCAAACTACCCCTCAATTTTTCTCGGTGGTGGGTAAATATCTAGCAGATAGGGTATGGGTGGTGGGGATATTTTGGGCATACTTGAAAGTGAGAGCAATATAACAGCTACATGGTGGAAATGTGTTCTTTCATTTAATGTATATCTTTGGGGTTGTATGACATTTCTTGTTTTCCTAGTGCATGTGAATTACTCTATAAAATGCATTTGTTGAAACTATTAGCGTCATTTAGCTTATATTTCATTTAATGCAACTTGATACAGGTATACATCATTGGAGGCGACGGGACTCAAAAGGGTGCATCTGAGATCTACAAGGTGCCAGCACGATATTTTAATAAAATCACACTATATCATTGGAAGGGTAATTTGAATATGAATTTAATATTTTTTCCATTTTTATTGCTCCTCCTAGGAAATACGAAGGCGTGGTCTCAAAGTTGCTGTTGTTGGAATCCCCAAGACAATTGATAATGATATAGCGGTAGGCATGCAAAATAATGAGCATGGCTTCTTTCTTTCTTTTTTTCCTTTTCTTTTGATTAACTTAATTAATTAAAATAATATGGTATCAGGTTATTGACAAGTCATTTGGGTTTGATTCGGCCGTGACAGAAGCACAGCGTGCCATTAATGCAGCTCATGTAGAGGCTGAAAGTATAGAAAATGGGATTGGGCTAGTCAAACTAATGGGTCGCTATAGTGGTTAGTTATTTTTTGTCGGGTTTAGTACTGTTATTGAAGTGATGTGTCTCTCCTAGTATGGTACTGCTTAAAAAATTGTCCAAACATAATTCATCTCTTGTTTGTTTGTTTGGATTAGGCCTTGTTGTGTGTAACTGTATAGTGGAACTGAAATTAGTTTCAAAACTTAAGGTCCATTGAAATTAAATATTGCATGTTTTTAACCTTTAATAATGAACTTTTTATTATTTGTCAAGTTCGAGGTACCAATAGTACCAATAGTCAACAGCCTTTTGTCCCAAACAAGTTGGGTAGGCTAGAAATGAAGCCCATATTGTACTTCATTTTCATAAGATTGGCTGAATTTTTACGTTGGCTCGCCAAGCCTATCACAACCCTCCTCTCTGGGCTTGGGACCAGCTATGTAAAACATTGGCGGAGTTAAGTTCGAAGTATTGACAAGTTTTAACAATTGTACAGGGTTTATCGCTATGTATGCCACCCTCGCCAATCGTGATGTGGTAAGTGGCACTGTCGCAGTTCAAAAGATGATGTAATGAAGAATTACATATTAACTTTTTCTCATGATCTTGTCAGGACTGTTGCTTGATCCCAGAATCTCCATTCTATCTGGAAGGAAAAGGAGGCTTATTTGAATTCATGGAGAAACGTCTCAAGGAAAATGGCCACATGGTGCTAGTGGTTGCAGAGGGGGCAGGGCAGAAGCTTATTGCTCAGAGTATTCAACCTAACATAACAGATGAATCAGGAAATCGCCTCCTCCTTGATATTGGGCTCTGGCTTTCTGAAAAAGTCAAGGTACTCTTTTGTTGGAACTATAAATTTTTTTCATTGTATCATGGAAAATTGAACTTCTTTTCACAATATTTTAATAAGGATATATTGGAAAATTCTATTTATCCTTAATATTTTGATAAGGATGCAGTTTTAGATCTTGATAGCATACTATCTATGTAAGAGTTCGCGAATTTTCTAGTATGATTAACCGAAAGACCTGTAATTCATATGTTTACTGTTGCTTGTTTTGTTAATTTTTACTTTATATGGGATGTCCGTGCAATCAACCTTGGGATTGGCAGTGTGATGTGTCCATAGATAGACCATACTTTTTCATAGATTGCACTCATGTTCTTCCACCTTAATGAAGAAATCAAGCTTTCTTAGATTTTAACCTTTTTTTAAGTGATGTCAACTTTTGAGTATTTTTTATTCGTACTTGTTTGTATTTCGTGGATTTAATATTATTAATTATGGGTCATGAATTGATGTGCCACAAATTGGTTTGGACACATGTTTCAAGCCTCAAAATCAACCTAAGTGGCTTGAATAGTAAGGAATCTGTCATATACATTTGTCCTGGTCTCAGGCAAGTACTAGAAGTCTGAATTTTTACTTCCCAAAAAAAGGTACAAAACCAATGTACTAATAATTTTGAGGTTTTGCACTTAGGATTTTATGAGGGACATGAAATGCAGGCATTTATGAAATTGAGGACTTTTTTATAGGGAGTAATATAGGGGATCAAATTAGTTAATACAAAATGAAATCTGTAAGATTACCGTCTTAATATTCTATATTTTTATTGCAGGGATATTTCTCAAGGAAAAAAATGATAGTCAATCTGAAGTACATAGGTAACTTAATATTCCTCAGCAATCCATCGACAATTATAATACTAACTGAAACTGATTGTATACTGGTATAATTCAATCGGCAGATCCAACATACATGATCAGGGCAATTCCTAGCAATGCATCAGATAATGTGTACTGCACGCTCCTGGCTCACAGCGCTATACATGGTGCTATGGCTGGTTACACTGGCATCTGTGTTGGCCTGGTCAATGGCCGACATGCTTATATCCCCTTTAATGTAAGTGAATTGCATTCATACCCTTCTATCAATTGTTGTTTCTGTGATTTAGCTATCCAAGAATTCAGTCATTGATTCTGGTACCAGACTGATGGGTTACTTGGTGGGTAGGTAGGCGCAAGCGGTGGTCAAACCCTTGAAAAAAAATTAAAATGGTGTGCCTTGTCATAAAAAAGAATAAAGGTGTATTGGATAAGAAATTTAGGTAAAAGTATTATACTAGAGCACAAAGGTACATATTGGATAGTGCCTCTTTGTTTTCTGCAGTTTGTGTTATTGGGGTAATGATCATATCAACGGTTCTATTTACATGTTTGTTTCTGGTTTGCACCTGATGACTTTATGCATACCCCACTTCCTTCATGCTTTTGATTGCATACCCTTGACTTAATGACAATAATATAATTATAGTAAAAAATGATATAAACTAATTGTAAAGATATGACAATGAAATAAATTAATGATGGGTGCAGAGGGTAACAAATAAGAGAAACAGGGTGTCAATACAAGACAGGATGTGGGCCCGTCTTCTCTCCTCAACCAACCAGCCAAGTTTTATGGACAAGAAGGATGTGAAGCCGGACTCCAACAATACGCTGAAACCACCATCTGTTTTGAGCAAGCCGATGAATGGTGAGAAACATTAAAGCTGATAGATATGATGGTTTTTTGTTAATTACTTTTTGCTACTTTTAGTATTATAGGATGGAATCCTCTAGGGGATTTCTTCCAGAAAGTTATGTTCTACTGGTTTCTAGGTTTCATGTGAAGGTAAATGTACGGTACATGCTATATTTTATGGAAATCTTTGAGTTTCTATATGGTTTGTTATCCATATATATGACTTATAAATTCTCATGGTATAGTCACTCCATGCAATACTGATACAATGGATGGTAATGAAATTGGTATTGGAGTTGTTGGAGTTGGAATTGGAAGGTCTGAATTGGATTGAACCTGGTGGATCGGGTTGAAATCGAACTGTTAGTACTTTTACTGATCCAAACTGTCAATGTTTGATTGACAACTAGTGTCAGCACTAGTTTTCTTCCTGCATAGAAGTTTGATACGGGAATGTGATTAATATCTGATCCAAAAACCTCTCCTACAACTGATGTATCTTGGAACTGTCTGCCCAACTCCCTTTAGTTTCAGGTTTATTTGAATCAACCATCACCGGAAAAAATTTCTGGCCCGACTCGATGATGAATTTGGTGATGCACAGACATTGATTTGTAGCCCGAAACTGAATTATAGCCTAACAATATTAACTCAGAAAATCTGCAGTGTGAATTCAGACTCCGGACTTGAGAGTTGAACTTACCAGATCATATAGCTTTAGGACCTGAATCCGATATCAGACTCCAAACCCGTTCCTGAACTCAGACCTAAATCCGGACCCGAAACCCAATTGGCCAAGTCCAAATGGAATGACATGGGCCTGCTCTTGTCCTCCGTGTTTAGCACTTCTTCCCTCGGTATCATAATTTTCAGGAGGGGTATTTGAGCTGATGACATGTTGACAATGTTAGTTACAGTTAATGTTTTCCTCAATAGAATATAATATACAATAGGCAAAAACTTGGATATTCCAAAAGATGGATATTCAAAAGACGAATATACTGAATATTCTGATCTATTTGGAATTTTGGATCATTCAATTAATCGAGATTGGTGAAAAGTGATTTCTTAAAAAACACAACAAAAGTTAAAGTGAATTATTCTTCATCAATTTTGATGAATTGAATGGTTCAGACGAGTTCGAATATTCAATGTATTCATCTTTTGGAGTATTTAAATTTTTGCCTATACAATAATGTAAATTTCCACTAATAATATGATATTTGGTTGAATTTGAGCTAAGACGGTAGACGTGCTCAAAGTCATGCTGCATCACCTCGGTTTTAGGAAATGGAAAGAATGAATGATTCTTTCATCTCTTGCTCATCGTGCTTTTTTATTGGGAGAAAGTCAAGTAAGTGCTAATGACAGATTGGTGATCTTTTAATATATAGACTGGTCGGATACTCGGATGAATGTCTAAAGCTCTTACAAAAGAAAAATACTTTTCTTATAAGAAAAGGTAAAATGGTCATTGAAGACGTGCCTACCTCGGTTTCTTCTTGCAAATTCTTCGGACTCGGCCTATAGTGACAACATCAAAAGTATTCTATGCGAGAGAATTATTCCAGATTCCAAATAAATTAAAGCTTTTCTACAGTCCTTCACGCAATTTCCTCTCACGTCTTGACATATCAAAACAACAACGTTATACCACTTTCTCTGCACTAAATTTCTTCTTCTGTCATTTTCGTTTAATGTAGCAGAGTCAGGCGAACAAGGCTCCTCTTCTAAACGGCCTCCAAAATCTCCAAACATCCCAACAAAACATGTTCTGGTTACTAAAACCACACCACCAGAAGAAGAAAAACCACTCGCCAGAGATGTCAATAAAGATATACCACCAGCATCCCAATGGTTAGATGTCAATAAAGAAGCACCAGCAGCGCCGCAACTGTCAGCAGTCAACACCGCAGTGGTTGAACATAGAACATCCGACTCTGACCAATCGACGCCACGTAACTCTGAATCGGACACACAGAGTGATTCGGGGACCCACAAGTCACCACATCAAAAGAAGCCAGTGGTAAAACCACAGTCTTTCCTATCATTTGGACAGCGTTCAATGAAACACAGAAGATCAGAGTCGCTGGTGGCCACACCGAGTTCGACGTCTTCACCATCACGGCCTTGGACTCCTGACAGAGGAGCAGAGGGACACCAAAAGGCCAAGGAAATATCGGGCCGGCACCCGTGGAGGTGACGTTCTATGGTTTATTACAGGTTCTTTTGTTTCAATGGTACAGCTCGATTTTTTTTTTTTTTTTTTGAATTAGATTGGAAATTGCCCAATTGGGGAAAGCCATGAAACGAGATTTCATTGCATGTGTAATGAGTTCTTTTCTTTAAATTTTTATTCTTTAATTATTTTTTGTGTTTTGAAAATATTACATATATGTAATGATCATCATGTGGAATTGAATGAGTGGGCATCATGTGGAATTGTATGTTTTTTTTAAATAAAAAGAATATCTTGTCGCTTAAATCTAAATATTTGTTGTTATCATTTTTGTAAGTTTCGAAGATGCGATCTTCCATACGAAAGACCTTGTGATTTCCACTAGAACAAACGTTGATTATCTAAATATGTATTTTTTCATGTCGAGAATTGTTGTACCAACTATACTCCTACATTGCCGAATTCGGAGATATAATTTCACTTTTATTTTCAAATCAAAGCTTCTTTTCTTTTTCCAATTCTTACGTTGAACAATTTTTGTGATTCCAGGTTACACAAGATGTTTTTTAAGAGGACATCTTCAACTGAGTAAGGCTCAAATTTGTCGATGTTTATATGGTGTGCTATGAAATGCATGAGAGAATTTTGGGATCCTGCTGCTGCATTTAAGCATTTTGTTAGTGTAGGCACGTGCAGTAAACTTCATTTATTTTTTATATTCTTGCAAGTACAAATTTGTTGTGTCAGTAACTTGTAATCACCAAGTTGTGTATTCGATTTTAGCAAAACATGTGATGCATAAAGATGATAATTTCCTACCATTCTAGTTGCATAATGATTCATAAGAGTTTTTCTTTTTTTTACAAAATTCTTCTGCATTTATTATTCAAAAACAATATTTGCTCTTTTATTTATCATTTTTTTTTAAATGTCCATGTCGATCTTTTTTTTCCTTCTACTTCTTCACTTCTGAGCCCCGCCCCTAATTCTCAGTCATGGAAGTTAGTATCTTACGATACACGATCATCTTATGGTTCGATACGAGTCAAAAGGCGAGAGCCGAGAGATACGTATCTTACGATTCGATATGAGTAGTAAAATCCAAGGGTGAGTCGTCATTTCTCAAGTTAAATATTTTAGTATGCAAGAAATTTACATCGATATCAATTGACACTTATCAATATATTTAAAATTACGATGATTTCTTTAATCATTTAGATTTTTTTTTGTTAGATATTAATTACTATAATCCTCTTGTTATTTTAAAAATAGCTTAGCGTATCTTAACGACACGATACAATACACAATACACAATATGATATAAAATTCATTGATACACGATACATTTTACAATTCAACTACTATGTTCTCAGTCACCACGTCATTCCCCTCTTTCCGTTGCCGCAGCGATCTTACAAGCTCCAACAATTATACATATATTATACATATTAAAGACTCTCACTTCTCATGACATATATAACACAACAAATATTACTTAATTTGCTCATTTCATAATGGATCTAATTAATTATATGATAATTAATTATTAAGTATCCAAAATTTATGGCCAACGCTCACATATATCCAACAAATATTACTTCTCATGCATGTACCTTTTAAGAAACATGTCATAAAATCATGAAATAGATTTACTCTCACATAATTTATGATATATCTATTCATCAATCAAATTCATTTCAGTACCAACCGAAATGATCAAATGGTGAACCCAAATTGTCTTTTATTGAGATGAAATGTTTCACAATATCATTATAATATTTTTAATCCCAAAATAGTTTTTCTAAATAGGAATATGCCTAAAGATTCTCATGAACTATCAGGTTGTTGTGACAAATTGACTCTCAAACTTTTAATTTAGACATTCCCTCCAAAAAACTTAACCATCTAAAATTCCATTATGAGATGAGAAATGACCAATTTATCCTTGTATATACAACATAATATTTCAAATATTTATGTTTTATAAACTTTTAATTTACAAAAAAATAGCGAGTATTTTTTACATTAGTCTCTATTTTTTTAATTATTGATTTTTTAAATAAAAATTTCAGAAAACATAAATATTCAAAATATTATATATAAAATATTATGTTGTGGATATATAGGGGTAACTTGGTCATTTCATCTCATAATGAATTTTTAAACGGTTAAAGTTAAGTAGATGTTTGTCACAAATGGATAATTCGAAGAATGTCTGTCCAAATAAAAATTTGAAGGTCAACTTATCATAATAATGCAAAGAAAAACTTTTACATAATAATATTATATTTCTATGCCAAGCCCTTCATAATAAGACATTGGCATACTTAAATAAGGCCATATTTTATTTCAAATTGAGTTGACTATAAATATTCATCTATAATCAATTAAATTTGGGAAATAATCTAATAACTCAGGTGGTTGCTAATTATGATGACTTGTAAGAGATCATTAGTTCAAACCTCCGTAGAAACATGATCATGTAAATGACAATTGAAAAGTAATAAATGTCACAGGTAGTAGCGAGTTCGCTTATATAAAGAAAAACCATCAACAAAAGTTGTATATGTGATAATGAAGTAATATATAATACTCTAATTTCTTCTTCTTAATAGACTTCGTCTCTTATTCATAACAATTGTTCATCTTTGAGAGTTAGAACTTTGCATTGACTTAATTAGATCATCTCATATTACTTCAATACCATTCTTAATAGTTTATCATTTTTGTTTATTTTGAAGTACAATACAACATATCAAATTTTTACTTTATTATCTCAAGTGTTTTTCGTCAATTACATATGTTCCTCAGATGTTAAAACTTGCACGTCATAATTATCTTTAATTCTTGTGTCTTGAATAAATTCAGAATTATCATCCTAATAAATGTTTTTAACAATCGTGAGAACAAAATAATATATTTTTATTTGAAGATAATATCATCCAACTTTCATCCTACAAACACAACATTCTCAAATACCTTACATTTAATGTCTCAAGATAGAATTTATCTCAAAAACTATGAAATATTCTACTTATATTTTTTTCTTAATTGATAATTTAACGACTAACAATACATTTTGTCCACTTTTAAAGTTGGGCATATTCCAAACATGAAAATATTTGGATTCATATAGGTTTATATTAGTTACCTTAAATAATTATATTAAGAAATTGATATATATATATATATATAGCATGGCTAAAATAATATGCATAGTACACTCTATTTCGTACTATGCGTTCATTTATATTTAATTTGATCATTAAATTGATATTTAAGTTGTTTAATAAATTCTTCATATCAAAATATTGTAGGAAATAAAATTTTGTAATTTTTAGAGCTTTCTTGTTATTTTTTAAATATTTTTTAAAAACAGCCCAGAAATGACACTTTTGTAGTATTAAATCTGGACTGTTTTTAAAAAATATTTAAAAAATAGCAAGAAAGCTCTAAAAATCACGAAATTTGATTTCCTACAATATTTTCATATAAAGAATTTATTGAGCAACTTAAATCTCAATTTATTGACCTATATATATATGCATAGTACGAAATGAGGTGTACTATGCATATTATTTTAGCCATGCTCATATATATATATATATATATATATATATATATATATAATATGTGAGCTACAATTTTTAAGTATGTAACTATATTAACTTTTGGGAGAATTTCAGGTGTACCCTTCAAAAACTTTAATATTACGTATTTCCCTTCTAAAATCTATAATTATATATTTATCCTTCTAAATTGTAAGAATTCACATATTTGCCCAAAATCTCAGATTAGTGATGTTTAAACTTCCAAAATTATTATTAAACGCATAAGTTACCTCTTTCTCTAATTAACAGAGCCTAATTTATAAATAATAGACTAATATGCCCTTTTCCCTCTTTCTTTCTCATTTCCCGCCTGTTATGTCTCATTTAGCGCCAAAAGAAATTGTTATTCTGCAAGAAAATGTTCTCTTCCGCTAAAAACACTTCTGTCTTCTCTTCCAGTGATTGAGGCGATTGGATTGAAGGGCAGCGCAAGAACTGGAGATGTTGATGGAGGAAGAATTCTCAAGACCTAAGTGGGAGTTCATGGTGGAATCACCTACAATCGAGTAAGCTCCTCAAAGACTCTAAAACTCTAAAATTATAAAAAAATAAGGTCCAAAAGTCATGAAGGAAGACTCGGATCGCAAATCCGAGCCCGAAAAATGGGCGAAACAAATCATAGATTGTTTCATTTTGATTTTTGGGTTGTGGAGTTCCTGTCAAAATTTCAACCCGATCCAACGGACGGATCAAAAGTTACGCCCATTTTTATGAAGCGTGCGCAAAATCATATTGCATCAAACTATTCTCTTTATGATCATCAGAAATGACAGTAAAAATAATGATTGAGAATTTAATTTTTTTCTACACCAGGCGAGGTCCATCTAATTACAGAATAAAATTGAAATACGGAGGCTATTTTCGAGAAGTGAAGAATTCTCACAGGAAACGATATTGTTTTGGCTCACAAAAAAGTATCTATACAAATATGAGCTTATATGACTCGAATCAGTTAAATGAAGAGGTGATGCACCGTTATCCATCAATGAGCGACTTGGTTTTCTCAATGCAATTTGCGGACAAGTATGCTACAGAGCAAAAATTCATACATCTGAATTCTGACACCGACTTTGAAGTGATGCTTAGAATGTATGAGGAAGAAAAAGATGTAACAGTTTATATGACAATTGAGCAAGTTGCTGATAGAAATGAAATAGAGCAAAGGTATATTATAATAAGAATATGGTCATTTAATTGTTAACTACTTGAGCAAATTAAGATATATTGAAATCATTGATGAAGCACGTTATGATGAAGATTCAGATTGTTATCTTAGTAAAGAAAGCTATCACAGCCTCTACAATAGTGATACAGAACTGAACTTTCTGGTGAATGTGAATCTTATGAATATTGCAAGAAAAATCCAACAATGAAAGTGAACTCAAAATTTCCAAATGTACGTGGTTGCATTTAGAAGGGCTCTGAACCATCATGCCTTGATGAATGAGTTTGAGTACTCCATTGAGAAAAGTGAGCCGACTCGATTCACGGCAAGGTGTACAAGTAGAGATTGTGAATGGCGAATTCATGCATCTGTCCTACAAGATGGTGTTACATTTGAAGTATGTATATTGTGTATACAACTTGAATTCATGCATCTGTCCTATTATTTTGCTGGTACAGGTTGATGGTGTTAATTGTTGGATGCACTTTTTGTCTCTTGCACAAGTTAAAAGATTGGTACAAGAACATTCATGTATTCGAAGCAACAAATGTGGTAATAAGTTTGCGACTCAAGGATGGGTTGCTTCTGTTGTTATTGACAAGTTAAAATCTGATGGGGATGTCTCTGTTGCGAAGCTCAGAAAGTGGCTGATGAAGAATTACAATGTTAACGTGCCTTACATGAAAGTTTTTAGAGGAAAAGAGCAAGCTTATACATAAATGTATGGCAAGTGGGATGACTCTTTCGTGAAGATGAATGATTTCAAAGAGGAACTAGAACAAAGAAATCCGAGAAGTGTCGTAGACATTAACTTTGAGACAAAAGATGGCAAAAAACATTTTCGACGATTTTTTATCTCGCTAGATGCTTGTCATCTAAAAGGATGGTGTATTGGCGGCTGCCACGAGTGTTGATGGTAACAAGGGCATGTTTCCAATAGCTTATGGTGTGCTCGAGTCAGAAAATACAGAATCTTGGACATGGTTTCTTGAGGCGATACAAAGGGCAATTGGAACACCAGACGGTCTTGTTATCTCATCTGACATGCAAAAAGGTTTAGAAGCAGCTATCTCTAAGGTCTATCCGAATGCTGAGCATAGAGAATGTGTAAGACACTTGTGTAGCAATTTTAAGAAGCGTTTTCGCGGTGACTTCTTCAAATCCAACTTGTGGGGTGCTGCAGAAATCTATTGTCCTAATGAGCATGATAAATTACTAAAGGAAATTGCTGATGTACGAGAAGATGCAATTGCATTTCTTAATGAAAACCATAAGAAGATTTGGAGTCGAAGTAAATTCGGTACAATAGCCAAGTGTGATTACATCACTAATAATATCTCAGAGACATTCAATTCATGGATAGGGTGAAGAGCGATATTAACCTGTGCTTGATCTCCTTAATGTCATTAGAGGAAACATTATGGTATTATTTGATAAGAAGAGAAGAATTATGGGAAAATGGAAGGGTATGATAGTTCCTAAATCTCAAGATTACCTCAACAGAATTAGCAAGGCATGTACAAATACTTGATTATATTTTGATGATTTGATCTTTGCATATAATCTTAATTATATAATATATTTATATATAAGATTTTCACTTCTTTTATATTATTTATGTAGAACTTGGGTGGGTATGAAGTTGGTAGAAGTAGTGACAACCGAGCTGAAGTAACATACAAAGGAAATCAATGGGATGTTATCTTAGATGAGCAAAAATGTCCTTGTCGGGCTTGGCAAATTACAGGTCTTCCATGCGTGCATGCGGCAGCCTTTATTGCTTCCACAAGAGATGCTGATTGGAAAAAAAATGTGGATGCATACTTCACAATCGAAAAATTCAAAGCTGCTTATGCCAAGGAAATTGCTCCGATGCCGGAAAAGAATCAATGGGTCCATGCAGAATCAGCAGAGAAGATATACCCACCTACCTTCAAACGTCCAGCTGGACGGCCTAAAAAGAACAGAATTGTGCCATCAGACGAGCCAAAGAGAAACACAAGTGTCAGCGTTGTGGTATCTATGGACATCATCAAAAGACTTGTAAGAATTCGCCACAAGTTGCGGTACCAGAATCTGGCACCTCTCAAAACACATCTCAAGCACCCACCAGTAAAAGATTATCAAATATATCTATTTTTTGGTTAGATTTTCAGAATTCAATATTTACAATGGTGTCCACTGCATTGAATAGTCCTATAGATTTGTATTGTTACATCAAGAACACTCCTCAAATCAAGTTTATTTTGTGTTAATAGAAGCAACTTATTTTGTGTTCACAGAAGCATTTTTTTTTCAATTTGTATACTGCTGATACTGTGTTACATTGAAGCAGTAGGAAAGGTCCTTGAATTTTCAATTTATCATACGTCAAGCGTCAAGCGTCAAGCGTCATGCCTCAAGCGTCATGCCTCAAGCGTGAAGCATGATGCATGACGCTTCACGCTTGACGGATGACGCTTCACGCTTGACGTATGACGCTTGACGCATGACGCATGACGCTTCACGCTTCACGCTTCACGTATGTTGCTTGATGCATGACGCATGACGCTTGACGCTTGATGCTTGACGTATGACGTTTGATGCTTCACGTATGACGTATGACGTATGACGTATGACGATTGATGTATGACGTTTGACGCTTCACGTATGACGTATGACGCTTGATGCATGACGTATGTAGCTTGACGCTTGATGCATGACGTATGACGTATGACGTCGAATTCGTTACAAAAACTTACCTAAATACAATCCAACTCATCAATTAAAATATTAATATTTTATTAATAAAATAATTCAATTCGATAGCCTTCAATTCTCTTCTCTCTGCAAGTCTGCAACGTTAATAAATTCTAAATTTCGGAATTTTGCTGGTACAATATTTGCGCTATGCAAGTCTGCAACGTTAATAAATTCTCTTCTCACTGTACCCTTAGATCACAATATTTGCTGGTACAATATTTGCGCTATGCAGGAAAAATCATGTTTTTAAGATAAAATCATGAAAGGCCTTCAATTTGCTTATAACAAAGCTTTTGGGCTTTGCTGATAATTTTTGTTTGAAATATTAGAATTTTATGCCATATTCATATTTGTTTGGTGACAAAAATTGTGAATATCTTTTTAATATCAGATGTGTACTTGTTATATTTCTTACTCTATTCAATTTAATGTATTGTAAATTTCATCATTTGATTCCTGGAATTATGTAAGTACATAGTTATGTTTGTTTTTCAATTAAACCATTTGTAACAATTTAATCATCTCATCGCATCGCTGAACATCTTACTAGTTTTTATAATGTATCTCACACAAATGTAGTTTGTTAAACTTAAAAGGCTAAAGAATATCATAGACACAATTATTATTTTCTCCTTAGAAGATATAACCAAATTAATTGTGTCAAATTGATCATCTTCTTATAGCTTAACATATCTTGTAAACTTAATTATAAAACGTATAGAATTATAACATAAATTATTATTAAATATCATAAAAGTTTCAATGTAGCTTATTATGAATCATGAAACAAACTAAAATTTCTATTTTTCAATAAGTAAATCCATACTTATTTTGTACAAAAGAAATTAGAACTTTTCAAAGTTTATTATAAATAATAATTTATCTCAAATAAATAATAATTTATCTCAATTGATTAAATGTTATTGATCTATGACAAACAAGTGTATATAATATTAAAACTTTGTTGAATTTCCCTTATAAAATCACATTATCGATAATAAATTATATATCCTTATTGTACTTAACATTACTTTTCTTATTACACAAGATGCAATTACATCTAATTATTTTTAGCACTAATTAAATAATTATCATTAATTAATAACCATCTTTAGTTTGTAGTATTACTGGTAGCATGTCTCTATTATGTTGGCTCAAACACCATGTCTTCTATTAAGATCATAGCATTCAAAACTAGAGATTTCTTGCAGAACAACTAAAAATTTGTGATACATATCCAATATTAATCAATATTTGCCAGATCCTCTTCCTGAACTTGTGATACTTCATTATATCAAGATTGTAGTAGAAATATGTTATCACAATTGTACTATAATATGTGTTTGGAGGATTCACACATTACAAGTGACTGATAAAAGCAATTGTTGGCTTAACACAAAAGGGCTCATTCAACAGGAGAATTCACATTCATGGAAGGATTCAGGGACGAATTCAGAATTTTTGTCAAGATGATTCAGAATTTATGATTTTTCCAGAATGATTCAAAATATTGTATATTTAAAAAAAAACTAAATTATAAACATTTTTTTTAATTTTTTTTCAATACATGATTAATTTTGAAAATTTTATTTCCAGAATGAATCAGTTAACCCATCATGCTTCCACGTAGCTCTGTTCCTAAAAGAATTGGTAGAGAATTTATAGAGAAAAAAAGAGCGCATAGTATAGGACGTCAAAATTTTCTGTTTTTTACATAATTTCTAAATTTGTATAATAATGTATTGCTCACAATTACTAAGTAATTTTTTTTCTATTTTGTAAGATAGAAGTATTATTATTATTTTTTTTCAATAGAAGCCGGGCCTGATTTAGGCTACAATTATCTAAATAATAAAAAGATTCCTATATGCAAAAATAGATGCCCCCGCATTCAAAAGATAATAATTAGCCGAGACTGCATGAAAAGTTGGAAATCAAATTAACATAACTAATTAATAAACAGATAAAAATAACCGAATAAAAAAAGTTCAAAAAAAGAAGTCCTAAATTTTTTCTCTGTCGTGTCGCCGGACCTGAGCTCATTGGTTTTCTCTCTCACGATTTTTCGATCGCTTTCTTTTTTCTCTCTCCTCTCTCAATCTCCCGACTCTCTCGCCGATCGCCGCCACTATCTCCGTTCATCGATCTCGCCTTGCTCCTCTTTCCTCCGCCGATCCTGTAATCCAAGGTCAGATCCTGTCTCTCCCCTCTCTTCTCTCTCCTCTCTCTCTCTCTCGAGCATGGCTGCTCGCTCGATACCCATTGTGGCACGCACTGACGAAAGAATCGAGGGGTTAAGCGGTTGAGGTATAAACTATACAGTTTACTAACGGTTGAACTTATTTTTTTCCTTTTTGTTGGCTTGTGTGGTGTTTACTTCCAATAACTAGTTCCAATTGCTTCCAATTTAGTGTCCAAAAGCAAACTCCCTTCTAAAAGGTGTTGAAACGAATTAATCAGACCACAAAAGAAGCAGTCCTCTATGGACATGTATAGTAGGACCTCTTGGTTGAAAAGGCCTCTAATTAATCTATTTCCCTTGGTTAGTTAGAGATGCATCGGGTCGGTAGTGCTGGCAATACAACTAATTCAACTCGGCCTCGAAAGGAGAAGCGGTTTACTTATGTACTCAATGATGCTGATGACACCAAGGTCTGTTTCTTGTGAATGCTTCGATGTAGTGTTAGAAATATCTCATGCTTTTATAGTAAAACAACATGTTTATCCCTAGAAGATAAAATATCCTTTCCATCCCCTGCAATGTATGGACAAATCTTGTTTGTAACTCCTTCAAACTTAACAACGAAGAGGTAATTTGGGGCATCTCTCGAGCAAATGAGGTTGTAAAAATTACATGACCTATATCTCCTTTTTTGTAGAGTAAATGGGGCTGTGCTCCTTTTGTCTTAGTGTGTTGTGATGTTTTAGGTTTCTTTTTGGTGCAAATGCAATGCTGGTACGAACATGCTGGTTGTTTCCAACTATATTGTTGGCACACTTCATTGTTTCCAAACTTTATTGTTGGTACACTTGATTGTTTCCAAACTGTAGCTTGTCCCCCATCAGTAGTCAATCTTTCACCTTTTCACATTTCAGTGTGCGGTGTCATTAATCAAATACAATGTTTGTCATGTCATCTACCACTTCTATTATCAACATTTGTAACTTTTTATACCCAAATTGACTGATCTGCCTTTCTCCTCTCAGCATTGTGCAGGTATTAATTGCCTGGCGTATCTGAAGGCTTCTACCTCTGACAGTTGTGACTATCTCTTTAGTGGAAGCCGAGATGGTACCTTGAAAAGATGGGCTTTAAAGGACCAAATTCCTACCTTTTCTGGCACTTTTGAGTCACATGTTGACTGGGTACCATTTTTTCGTTTTTTTGCCTTCATTTTTAATATTGGGTAAATAAGATTGATTTATCCTAGGTTAGAATGACTGCAGGATTCCTCTTTGCAGCAAAGACAAGATTTAAGACAAATGAGTTGATATATTTACTGTTATCTTTTGTTTATTTATTGTTCCTATTATAGGTAAATGATGCTATCATTGTTGGTGATACTCTTGTCTCTTGCTCTTCAGATACCACAATCAAGGTATTCGCCTTTCTACCTCGGAAGAGACAGGTTTTTGCATCTTTTGGTTATTATTTTTGCTTATCGGTTACTATTTTTATTGCAGACATGGAATTGCTTGTCAGATGGTGTTTGTACCAGAACCTTTCGTCAGCATTCTGATTATGTCACCTGCCTTGCTGGAGCCGAGAAAAATGTAACACACACCTGTATACCTTTTTTTATGTAATAGAATGCCAGACTCATTTTCAGGGGCAAATAACAATATACAGATTTTAGAAATCGAAAATTATACTGAAAACTTATTTTTGCAAATGTGCTGATAGTCTTATTCTTACAATATAAAGAAAATACAACAGTAACCAACAACAACTACAGCAAGGCCTTTAGTCCCAAACAAGATGGGATAGGCTAGCGATGAAACCCAATAATTTCTATGACAATGGGTGCATTTTTACTTTGACTTACAAAGCCTATCACAACCCTCCTTTTCCTGGCTTGGGACAGGCTATGTAAAAAAAACTACATAGGTGGAGTTTTCTAACAGTAAACAAACTTTAGAAATTTCTATTGAGATATTTTTTAGAAGTACTTAGTTCCTTCCAATTAAATAATTGAAAGTATTGAAGTTAATGGCGGAATTGCAAAATCATTTATTTTCTTACATACTATACTATAATGTTGCTACTTTTGATTGCTCTGCTCAGTTTTTTACTTTTTTATTTTCATTCATTAATTTTATTTTGTTTGTCAGAAAAATATGGTTGCATCAGGTGGTCTCGGTGGGGAAGTCTTCATTTGGGACATTGAGGCAGCTCTTTCTCCGGTGATCAAATCCAGTGATACAGTTCCAGAGGATGAAACTGTGACTAACGGAAACATAGGGGCCCCCATGTCAAGTTTGCGAGTAGTAAGTTCAAATAGTAATATTACGGGGAGTAGTAACCATGGCAATCCAAATGGGTATAGTCCAATTGCAGCCAAGGGGCACAAGGATTCAGTTTATACCCTTGCAATGAATGATGCTGGTACCATACTTGTTTCTGGTGGCACTGAGAAGGTATGATTTGCCCTTTTTCTGTTTTTGGAATTCTCTTCTTTTGTATTGACACGTATAATGGTTTTAGAAACTGGAATTTGCAGAGATATCAGTTGTGACTAACTAACAGTCCTATACCAAGAATACCAGAATTTACAATTGTGCCATTTTCATTCTCATGCTTTTAAGAGCACATCAATCCAAGATTATAAAATTTGAAATAGTCAGACAGGTAGAGGTCACTGTCCAATAGCATCAGTCCATGCAAATACAAGGATTCACCTTAGTGATACCAAGATTTTTTTTTTTAAGTCTCGAGTCCACTTCTTGTAAATTTGGTTTTGTCGTTGTCAGGGACAAAAGTACATTATATTATTACTAGGTTGCATAATGATTAAAGCATGCTTGATTTTACATTGTGTAGGTCATACGGGTATGGGACCCTAGGACAGGGTCGAAGAATATGAAGCTAAGAGGGCACACTGACAACATCAGAGCTTTGCTTATAGATTCTACTGGGAGGTTTGCGCTCCGGATTACTGTCTGATTTATTTCTTACATATATAATTTGTAGTCCTAGTATATTATATTGGCTGAAATATACTAAAGAACTCTGCCTGTGTTGTTTTCAACATAGTCGGGAGGAGGGTTGTGATAGGCTTGGCGAGCCAACGTAAAATTTTAGTCACTTCCATGGAAATGAAACCTAATACTTTTGTTGGGGTGATCCACGTATCAGAACCATGACAAACTAAAATTTAGA
>CAXKVX010000467.1:0-112567 GCA_964058865.1 Eleocharis quinqueflora | reverse complement strand
CAATCAAGAAAACACCACAAAACATTTATGCTTCTATGAGAAGTGTTTCTAATCAAAGTATTTATTAATGGGTGATAACCATTCAAGAAAACACCACAAAGCACTTATACTTCTATGAGAAGTGTTTCTAATCAGAGTAATTCCTTGGTGGGTGTTAACCAATCAAGAAAACACCACAAAGCATTTATATTCCTAATGTAAGTGTTTCTAATCATAGTACTTCATTTATGGGTGGTAACCAATGAAGACAACACCACAAAGCACTTGTACTTCTGTGAGAAGTGTTTCTAATCAAAGTTCTTCATTAGTGGGTGATAACTATTCAAGAAAACACCACAAAGCACTTATACTCCTATGACAAGTGTTTCTAATCAGAGTACTTCATTTATGGGTGGTAACCAATCAAGAAAACACCACAAATCACCTATACTTCTATGAGAAGTGTTTCTAATCAAAGTACTTCATTAATGGGTCATAACAATACAAGAAAACATCATAAAGCACTTATACTTCTATGAGAAGTTTTCTAATTAGAGTACTCCATTTATGGGTGATAACCATTCAAAAAACACCAACAAAGCACTTATACTTTTATGAGAAGTGTTTCAAATCACAGTACTTCATTTCTGGGTGGTAACCAATCAAGAAATACCACAAGGCACTTATACTTCTATGAGTAATGTTTCTAATCAGAGTACTTCATTTATGAGTGGTAACCAATCAAGAAAACACCACAAAGCACTTATACTTCTATGAGAAGTGTTTCTGATCAGAGTAATTCATTTATGGGTGGTAAACAATCAAGAAAACACCATAAATCACTTATATTTCTATTGTAAGTGTTTCTAATCAGAATACTTCCTTTATGGGTGGTAACCAATCAAAAAAAATACCACAAAGCACTTATACTTCTATGAAAAGTTTTTCTAATCAGAGTACATCATTTATGGGTGGTAACCAATCAAGAAAATACCAAAAAGCATTTATGCTTCCATGAGAAGTATTTACAATCGAAGTATATTTATGATAACCAATCAATAAAACACCACAAAGCATTTAAGCTTCTACGAGAAGTGTTTCTATTCAGAGTACTTCATTAATGGGTTATAACCATTCAAGAAAACACAACAAAGCACTTATATTTCTATGATAAGTGTTTCTAATTGTAGTACTTCATTTATGGATGGTAACCAATCAAGAAAACAACACAAAGCATTTATGCTTCTATGAGAAGTGTTTCTAATCAAAGTACTTCATTTATGGCTGATAACCATTCAAGCAAACACCACAAAGTGCTTATACTTCTAGGAGAAGTGTTTCTAATCAAAGTACTTCATTTATGGATGGTAACCAATCAAGAAAACACCACAAAACATTTATGCTTCTATGAGAAGTGTTTCTAATCAAAGTACTTTATTGATAGGTGATAACCATTCAAGAAAACACCACAAAGCACTTATACTTCTATGAGAAGTGTTTCGAATAAGAGTACTTCATTTATGGGTGGTAACCATTAAAGAAAACACCACAAAGTATTCATACTTCTATGAGAAGTGTTTCAAATCAAAGTACTTCATTTAGGGGTTTTAACCAATCAAGAAAACAACACAAAGCACTTATACTTCTATGAAAAGTGTTTCTAATCAGAGTACATCATTTATGGGTGGTAACCAATCAAGAAATTACCACAAAGCATTTATGCTTCCATGAGAAGTGTTTCTAATCGGAGAAATTCATTTTGAATGGTAACCAATCAAGAAAACACCACAAAGCATTTATACTTCTATGAGAAGTGTTTCTAATCGGAGTAATTCATTTATGAGTGGTACCCAATCAAGAAAACACCTCAAATCTCTTATACTTCTATGAGAAGTGTTTCTAATAAGAGTACTTCACTTATGGGTGGTAACCAATCAAAAAAATACCACAAAGCAATTATACTTCTATGAGAAGTGTTTCTAATCAGAGTACTTCATTTATGGGTGATAACCATTCAAGAAAACACCACAAAGCACTTATACTTCTATTAGAAGTGTTTCTAATCAGAGTACATCATTTCTGAGTGGTAACCATTTAAGAAAACACCACAAAGCATTTATGCTTCCATGAGAAGTGTTTCTAATCAGAGTACTTCATTTATGAGTGGTAACCAATCAATAAGACAGCACAAAGCACTTATACTTCTATGAGATGTGTTTCTAATCAGAGTACTTCATTAATGAGTTGTAACCAATCAAGAAAACACCACAAAGCACATATATTTCTATTGTAAGTGTTTCTAATCAGAATTCTTCATTAATGGATGGCAACCAATCAAGAAAACAGCACAAAGCACTTATACTTCTATGAGAAGTGTTTCTAATCAGAGTACTTCATTAATGGGTTGTAACCAATCAAGAAAACAACACAAAACACTTATATTTCTATTGTAAGTGTTTCTAATCAGAGTACTTCATTTATGGGTGGTAACCAATCAAAAAAACACCACAAAGCACTTATACTTCTATGAGAAGTGTTTCTAATCAGAGTACTTCATTAATGGGCGATAACCATTCAAGAAAACACCACAAAGCACTTCTGTGAGAAGTGTTTCTAATCATAGTAATTCATTAATGAGTTGTAACCAATCAAGAAAACACTACCAAGCACGTATACTTCTATGAGAAGTTTTTCTAATCAGAGTACTTCTTTTGTGAGTGGTAACCAATCGAGAAAACACCACAAAACATTTATACTTCTATGAGAAGTGTTTCAAACCAGAGTACATCATTTATGAATGGCAAACAATGAAGAAAACACCACAAATCACTTATAGTTCTATGAGAAGTGTTTCTAACCAGAGTAATTCCTTGGTGGGTGTTAACCAATCAATAAAACACCACAAAGCACTTATACTTCTATGATAAGTGTTTCTAATCAGAGTACTTCATTAATGGGCGATAACCATTCAAGAAAACACCACAAAGCACTTCTGTGAGAAGTGTTTCTAATCATAGTAATTCATTAATGAGTTGTAACCAATCAAGAAAATACTACAAAGCACGTATACTTCTATGAGAAGTTTTTTTAATCAGAGTACTTCTTTTGTGAGTGGTAACCAATCGAGAAAACACCACAAAGCACTTATACTTCTATGAGAAGTGTTTCGAATCAGAGTAATTCCTTTGTGGGTGTTAACCAATCAAGAAAACACCACAAAGCATTTATATTTCTAATGTAAGTGTTTCTAATCATAGTACTTCATTTATGGGTGGTAACCAATGAAGACAACACCACAAAGCACTTGTACTTCTGTGAGAAGTGTTTCTAATCAAAGTTCTTCATTAATGGGCGATAACCATTCAATAAAACACCACAAAGCACTTATACTCCTATGAGAAGTGTTTTTAATCAGAGTACTTCATTTATGGGAGGTAACCAATCAAGAAAACATCTCAAAGCACTTATACCTCTATGAGAAGTGTTTCTAATCAAAGTACTTCATTAATGGATGATAACAATACAAGAAAACACCATAAAGCACTTATACTTCTATGAGAAGTTTTTCTAATTAGAGTAACCAATGAAAACAACACCACAAAGCACTTATACTTCTATGAGAAGTGTTTCTAATCAGAGTACTTCATTTATGGGTGGTAACCAATCAATAAAACAGCACAAAGCACTTATACTTCTATGAGAAGTGTTTCTAATCAGAGTACTTCATTAATGGGCGATAACCATTCAAGAAAACACCACAAAGCACTTCTATGAGAAGTGTTTCTAATCATAGTAATTCATTAATGAGTTGTAACCAATCAAGAAAACACCATAAAGCACTTATACTTCTATGAGAAGTTTTTCTAATCAGAGTACTTCATTTCTGGGTGATAACCATTCAAAAAACACCAACAAAGCACTTATACTTCTATGAGAAGTGTTTCAAATCACAGTACTTCATTTCTGGGTGGTAACCAATCAAGAAATACCACAAGGCACCTATACTTCTATGAGTAATGTTTCTAATCAGAGTACTTCATTTATGAGTGGTAACCAATGAAGAAAACACCACAAAGCACTTATACTTCTATTAGAAGTTTTCAAATCAGAGTAATTCATTTATGGGTGGTAACCAATGAAGACAACACCACAAAGCACTTGTACTTCTGTGAGAAGTGTTTCTAATCAAAGTTCTTCATTAATGGGCGATAACCATTCAAGAAAACACCACAAAGCACTTATACTCCTATGAGAAGTCTTTCTAATCAACGTACTTCATTTATGGGTGGTAACCAATCAAGAAAACACCACAAATCACCTATACTTCTATGAGAAGTGTTTCTAATCAAAGTACTTCATTAATGGGTCATAACAATACAAGAAAACACCATAAAGAACTTATACTTCTATGAGAAGTTTTTCTAATCAGAGTACTTCATTTCTGGGTGATAACCATTCAAAAAACACCAACAAAGCACTTATACTTCTATGAGAAGTGTTTCAAATCACAGTACTTCATTTCTGGGTGGTAACCAATCAAGAAATACCACAAATCACCTATACTTCTATGAGAAGTGTTTCTAATCAAAGTACTTCATTAATGGGTCATAACAATACAAGAAAACACCATAAAGCACTTATACTTCTATGAGAAGTTTTTCTAATTAGAGTACTTCATTTATGGGTGATAACCATTCAAAAAACACCAACAAAGCACTTATACTTTTATGAGAAGTGTTTCAAATCACAGTACTTCATTTCTGGGTGGTAACCAATCAAGAAATACCACAAGGCACTTATACTTCTATGAGTAATGTTTCTAATCAGAGTACTTCATTTATGAGTGGTAACCAATCAAGAAAACACCACAAAGCACTTATACTTCTATGAGAAGTGTTTCTGATCAGAGTAATTCATTTATGGGTGGTAAACAATCAAGAAAACACCACAAATCACTTATATTTCTATTGTAAGTGTTTCTAATCAGAATACTTCCTTTATGGGTGGTAACCAATCAAAAAAAATACCACAAAGCACTTATACTTCTATGAAAAGTGTTTCTAATCAGAGTACATCATTTATGGGTGGTAACCAATCAAGAAAATACCACAAAGCATTTATGCTTCCATGAGAAGTATTTACAATCGAAGTATATTTATGATAACCAATCAATAAAACACCACAAAGCATTTAAGCTTCTACGAGAAGTGTTTCTAATCAGAGTACTTCATTAATGGGTTATAACCATTCAAGAAAACACAACAAAGTGCTTATACTTCTAGGAGAAGTGTTTCTAATCAAAGTACTTCATTTATGGATGGTAACCAATCAAGAAAACACCACAAAACATTTATGCTTCTATGAGAAGTGTTTCTAATCAAAGTACTTTATTAATGGGTGATAACCATTCAAGAAAACACCACAAAGCACTTACACTTCTATGAGAAGTGTTTCTAATAAGAGTACTTCATTTATGGGTTGTAACCATTAAAGAAAACACCACAAAGTATTCATACTTCTATGAGAAGTGTTTCAAATCAAAGTACTTCATTTAGGGGTTTTAACCAATCAAGAAAACAACACAAAGCACTTATACTTCTATGAAAAGTGTTTCTAATCAGAGTACATCATTTATGGGTGGTAACCAATCAAGAAATTACCACAAAGCATTTATGCTTCCATGAGAAGTGTTTCTAATCGGAGAAATTCATTTTGAATGGTAACCAATCAAGAAAACACCACAAAACATTTATACTTCTATGAAAAGTGTTTCTAATCGGAGTAATTCATTTATGAGTGGTACCCAATCAAGAAAACACCTCAAATCTCTTATACTTCTATGAGAAGTGTTTCTAATCAGAATACTTCATTAATGGATGGTAACCATTCAAGAAAATAGCACAAAGCACTTATACTTCTATGACAAGTGTTTCTAATCAGAGTACTACATTAATGGGTTGTAACCAATCAAGAAAACACCACAAAGCACTTATATTTCTATTGTAAGTGTTTCTAATCAGAGTACTTCTTTTATGGGTGGTAACCAATCAAAAAAATACCACAAAGCACTTATACTTCTATGAGAAGTGTTTCTAATCAGAGTACTTCATTAATGGGCGATAACCATTCAAGAAAACACCACAAAGCACTTCTATGAGAAGTGTTTCTAATCATAGTAATTCATTAATGAGTTGTAACCAATCAAGAAAACACTACAAAGCACGTATACTTCTATGAGAAGTTTTTCTAATCAGAGTACTTCTTTTGTGAGTGGTAACCAATCAAGAAAACACCACAAAGCACATATATTTCTATTGTAAGTGTTTCTAATCAGAATTCTTCATTAATGGATGGCAACCAATCAAGAAAACAGCACAAAGCACTTATACTTCTATGAGAAGTGTTTCTAATCATAGTAATTCATTAATGAGTGGTAACCAATCGAGAAAACACCACAAAGCACTTATACTTCTATGAGAAGTGTTTCGAATTAGAGTAATTCCTTTGTGGGTGTTAACCAATCAAGAAAACACCACAAAGCATTTATATTTCTAATGTAAGTGTTTCTAATCATAGTACTTCATTTATGGGTGGTAACCAATGAAGACAACACCACAAAGCACTTGTACTTCTGTGAGAAGTGTTTCTAATCAAAGTTCTTCATTAATGGGCGATAACCATTCAAGAAAACACCACAAAGCACTTATACTCCTATGAGAAGTGTTTTTAATCAGAGTACTTCATTTATGGGAGGTAACCAATCAAGAAAACATCTCAAAGCACTTATACCTCTATGAGAAGTGTTTCTAATCAAAGTACTTCATTAATGGATGATAACAATACAAGAAAACACCATAAAGCACTTATACTTCTATGAGAAGTTTTTCTAATTAGAGTAACCAATGAAAACAACACCAAAAAGCACTTATACTTCTATGAGAAGTGTTTCTAATCAGATTACTTAATTAATGGGTTGTAACCAATCAAGAAAACACCACAAAGCACTTATATTTCTATTGTAAGTGTTTCTAATCAGAGTACTTCATTAATGGGCGATAACCATTCAAGAAAACACCACAAAGCACTTCTATGAGAAGTGTTTCTAATCATAGTAATTCATTAATGAGTTGTAACCAATCAAGAAAACACTACAAAGCACGTATACTTCTATGAGAAGTTTTTCTAATCAGAGTACTTCTTTTGTGAGTGGTAACCAATCGAGGAAACACCACAAAGCACTTATACTTCTTTGAGAAGTGTTTCAAACCAGAGTACATCATTTATAAATGGTAAACAATCAAGAAAACACCGCAAATAACTTATACTTCTATGAGAAGTGTTTCTAATCAGAGTAATTCCTTTGTGGGTGTTAACCATTCAAGAAAACACCACAAAGCAATTATACTCCTATGAGAAGTGTTTCTAATCAGAGTACTTCATTTATGGGTGGTAACCAATGAAGACAACACCACAAAACACTTGTACTTCTGTGAGAAGTGTTTCTAATCAAAGTTCTTCATTAATGGGCGATAACCATTCAAGAAAACACCACAAAGCAGTTATACTCCTATGAGAAGTGTTTCTAATCAGAGTACTTCATTTTTGAGTGGTAAACAATCAAGAAAACACCGCAAATAACTTATACTTCTATGAGAAGTGTTTCTAATCAGAGTAATTCCTTTGTGGGTGTTAACCATTCAAGAAAACACCACAAAGCAATTATACTCCTATGAGAAGTGTTTCTAATCAGAGTACTTCATTTATGGGTGGTAACCAATGAAGACAACACCACAAAACACTTGTACTTCTGTGAGAAGTGTTTCTAATCAAAGTTCTTCATTAATGGGCGATAACCATTCAAGAAAACACCACAAAGCAGTTATACTCCTATGAGAAGTGTTTCTAATCAGAGTACTTCATTTTTGAGTGGTACCCAATCAAGAAAACACCTCAAATCTCTTATACTTCTATGAGAAGTGTTTCTAATCAGAATACTTCATTAATGGATGGTAACCATTCAAGAAAATAGCACAAAGCACTTATACTTCTATGACAAGTGTTTCTAATCAGAGTACTACATTAATGGGTTGTAACCAATCAAGAAAACACCACAAAGCACTTATATTTCTATTGTAAGTGTTTCTAATCAGAGTACTTCATTTATGGGTGGTAACCAATCAAAAAAATACCACAAATCACTTGTACTTCTATGAGATGTGTTTCTAATCAGAGTACTTCATTAATGGATGGTAACCAATCAAGAAAACAACACAGAGCACTTATACTTCTATGAGAAGTGTTTCTAATCAGAGTACTTCATTAATGGATTGTAACCAATCAAGAAAATACCACGAAGCACTTATAATTCTATTGTAAGTGTTTCTAATCAGAATACTTCATTAATGGATGGTAACCAATCAAGAAAACAGCACAAAGCACTTATACTTCTATGAGAAGTGTTTCTAATCAGAGTACTTCATTAATGGGTTGTAACCAATCAAGAAAACACCACAAATCACTTATACTTCTATGAGAAGTGTTTCTAATCAGAGTATTTCATTTATGGGTGGTAACCAATCAAGAAAACACCCCAAAGCATACTTCTATGAGAAGTGTTTCTAATCAAAGTACTTCATTAATGGGTGATAACAATACAAGAAAACACCATAAAGCACTTATACTTCTATGAGAAGTTTTTCTAATCAGAGTACTTCATTTATGGGTGATAACCATTCAAGAAAACACCAACAAAACACTTATACTTCTATGAGAAGTGTTTCAAATCACAGTACTTCATTTCTGGGTGTTAACCAATCAAGAAAACACCACCAAGCATTTATATTTCTAATGTAAGTGTTTCTAATCATAGTACTTCATTTGTGGGTGGTAACCAATGAAGACAACACCACAAAGCACTTGTACTTCTGTGAGAAGTGTTTCTAATCAAAGTTCTTCATTAATGGGCGATAACCATTCAAGAAAACACCCGAAAGCACTTATACTTCTATGAGAACTGTTTCTAATCAGAGTACTTCATTTATGGGTGGTAACCAATCAAGAAAACACCACAAAGCACTTATATTTCTATGAGAAGTGTTTCTAATCAAAGTACTTCAGTAATGAGTGATAGCAATACAAGAAAACACCATAAAGCACTTATACTTCTATGAGAAGTTTTTCTAATCAGAGTACTTCATTTATGGGTGATAACCATTCAAGAAAACACCAACAAAGCACTTATACTTCTATGAGAAGTGTTTCAAATCACAGTACTTCATTTCTGAGTGGTAACCAATCAAGAAAAACCACAAGGCACTTATACTTCTATGAGTAATGTTTTTAATCAGAGTACTTCATTTATGAGTGGTAAATAATCAAGAAAACACTACAAAGCACTTATATTTCTATTGTAAGTGTTTCTAATCAAAATACTTCCTTTATGGGTGGTAACCAATCAAACAAACACCACAAAGCACTTATACTTCTATGAGAAGTGTTTCTAATCAGAGTAATTCCTTTATGAGTGGTAACCAATCAATAAAACAGCACAAAACACTTATACTTCTATGAGAAGTGTTTCTAATCAGAGTACTTCATTTATGGGTGGTAACCAATCAATAAAACAGCACAAAGCACTTATACTTCTATGAGAAGTGTTTCTAATCAGAGTACTTCATTAATGGGCGATAACCATTCAAGAAAACACCACAAAGCACTTCTATGAGAAGTGTTTCTAATCATAGTAATTCATTAATGAGTTGTAACCAATCAAGAAAACACTACAAAGCACGTATACTTCTATGAGAAGTTTTTCTAATCAGAGTACTTCTTTTGTGAGTGGTAACCAATCGAGAAAACACCACAAAGCACTTATACTTCTATGAGAAGTGTTTCAAACAAGAGTACATCATTTATGAATTGCAAACAATCAAGAAAACACCACAAATCACTTATAGTTCTATGAGAAGTGTTTCTAATCAGAGTAATTCCTTGGTGGGTGTTAACCAATCAAGAAAACACCACAAAGCATTTATATTTCTAATGTAAGTGTTTCTAATCATAGTATTTCATTTATGGGTGGTAACCAATGAAGACAACACCACAAAGCACTTGTAGTTCTGTGAGAAGTGTTTCTAATCAAAGTTCTTCATTAATGGGCGATAACCATTCAAGAAAACACCACAAAACACTTATACTTCTATGAGAACTGTTTCTAATCAGAGTACTTCATTTATGGGTGGTAACCAATCAAGAAAACACCACAAATCACCTATACTTCTATGAGAAGTGTTTCTAATCAAAGTACTTCATTAATGGGTCATAACAATACAAGAAAACACCACAAAGCACTTGTACTTCTGTGAGAAGTGTTTCTAATCAAAGTTCTTCATTAATGGGTGATAACTATTCAAGAAAACACCACAAAGCACTTATACTCCTATGACAAGTGTTTCTAATCAGAGTACTTCATTTATGGGTGGTAACCAATCAAGAAAACACCACAAATCACCTATACTTCTATGAGAAGTGTTTCTAATCAAAGTACTTCATTAATGGGTCATAACAATACAAGAAAACACCATAAAGCACTTATACTTCTATGAGAAGTTTTTCTAATTAGAGTACTCCATTTATGGGTGATAACCATTCAAAAAACACCAACAAAGCACTTATACTTTTATGAGAAGTGTTTCAAATCACAGTACTTCATTTCTGGGTGGTAACCAATCAAGAAATACCACAAGGCACTTATACTTCTATGAGTAATGTTTCTAATCAGAGTACTTCATTTATGAGTGGTAACCAATCAAGAAAACACCACAAAGCACTTATACTTCTATGAGAAGTGTTTCTGATCAGAGTAATTCATTTATGGGTGGTAAACAATCAAGAAAACACCACAAATCACTTATATTTCTATTGTAAGTGTTTCTAATCAGAATACTTCCTTTATGGGTGGTAACCAATCAAAAAAAATACCACAAAGCACTTGTAGTTCTGTGAGAAGTGTTTCTAATCAAAGTTCTTCATTAATGGGCGATAACCATTCAAGAAAACACCACAAAGCACTTATACTCCTATGAGAAGTCTTTCTAATCAACGTACTTCATTTATGGGTGGTAACCAATCAAGAAAACACCACAAATCACCTATACTTCTATGAGAAGTGTTTCTAATCAAAGTACTTCATTAATGGGTCATAACAATACAAGAAAACACCATAAAGCACTTATACTTCTATGAGAAGTTTTTCTAATCAGAGTACTTCATTTCTGGGTGATAACCATTCAAAAAACACCAACAAAGCACTTATACTTCTATGAGAAGTGTTTCAAATCACAGTACTTCATTTCTGGGTGGTAACCAATCAAGAAATACCACAAGGCACCTATACTTCTATGAGTAATGTTTCTAATCAGAGTACTTCATTTATGAGTGGTAACCAATCAAGAAAACACCACAAAGCACTTATTCTTCTATTAGAAGTTTTCAAATCAGAGTAATTCATTTATGGGTGGTAACCAATGAAGACAACACCACAAAGCACTTGTACTTCTGTGAGAAGTGTTTCTAATCAAAGTTCTTCATTAATGGGCGATAACCATTCAAGAAAACACCACAAAGCACTTATACTCCTATGAGAAGTCTTTCTAATCAACGTACTTCATTTATGGGTGGTAACCAATCAAGAAAACACCACAAATCACCTATACTTCTATGAGAAGTGTTTCTAATCAAAGTACTTCATTAATGGGTCATAACAATACAAGAAAACACCATAAAGAACTTATACTTCTATGAGAAGTTTTTCTAATCAGAGTACTTCATTTCTGGGTGATAACCATTCAAAAAACACCAACAAAGCACTTATACTTCTATGAGAAGTGTTTCAAATCACAGTACTTCATTTCTGGGTGGTAACCAATCAAGAAATACCACAAATCACCTATACTTCTATGAGAAGTGTTTCTAATCAAAGTACTTCATTAATGGGTCATAACAATACAAGAAAACACCATAAAGCACTTATACTTCTATGAGAAGTTTTTCTAATTAGAGTACTTCATTTATGGGTGATAACCATTCAAAAAACACCAACAAAGCACTTATATTTTTATGAGAAGTGTTTCAAATCACAGTACTTCATTTCAGGGTGGTAACCAATCAAGAAATACCACAAGGCACTTATACTTCTATGAGTAATGTTTCTAATCAGAGTACTTCATTTATGAGTGGTAACCAATCAAGAAAACACCACAAAGCACTTATACTTCTATGAGAAGTGTTTCTGATCAGAGTAATTCATTTATGGGTGGTAAACAATCAAGAAAACACCACAAATCACTTATATTTCTATTGTAAGTGTTTCTAATCAGAATACTTCCTTTATGGGTGGTAACCAATCAAAAAAAATACCACAAAGCACTTATACTTCTATGAAAAGTGTTTCTAATCAGAGTACATCATTTATGGGTGGTAACCAATCAAGAAAATACCACAAAGCATTTATGCTTCCATGAGAAGTATTTACAATCGAAGTATATTTATGATAACCAATCAATAAAACACCACAAAGCATTTAAGCTTCTACGAGAAGTGTTTCTAATCAGAGTACTTCATTAATGGGTTATAACCATTCAAGAAAACACAACAAAGCACTTATATTTCTATGATAAGTGTTTCTAATTGTAGTACTTCATTTATGGATGGTAACCAATCAAGAAAACACCACAAAGCATTTATACTTCTATGAGAAGTGTTTCTAATCAAAGTACTTCATTTATGGCTGATAACCATTCAAGCAAACACCACAAAGTGCTTATACTTCTAGGAGAAGTGTTTCTAATCAAAGTACTTCATTTATGGATGGTAACCAATCAAGAAAACACCACAAAACATTTATGCTTCTATGAGAAGTGTTTCTAATCAAAGTACTTTATTAATGGGTGATAACCATTCAAGAAAACACCACAAAGCACTTATACTTCTATGAGAAGTGTTTCTAATAAGAGTACTTCATTTATGGGTGGTAACCATTAAAGAAATCACCACAAAGTATTCATACTTCTATGAGAAGTGTTTCAAATCAAAGTACTTCATTTAGGGGTTTTAACCGATCAAGAAAACAACACAAAACACTTATACTTCTATGAAAAGTGTTTCTAATCAGAGTACATCATTTATGGGGGGTAACCAATCAAGAAATTACCACAAAGCATTTATGCTTCCATGAGAAGTGTTTCTAATCGGAGAAATTCATTTTGAATGGTAACCAATCAAGAAAACACCACAAAGCATTTATACTTCTATGAAAAGTGTTTCTAATCGGAGTAATTCATTTATGAGTGGTACCCAATCAAGAAAACACCTCAAATCTCTTATACTTCTATGAGAAGTGTTTCTAATAAGAGTACTTCACTTATGGGTGGTAACCAATCAAGAAAACACCACAAAGTATTCATACTTCTATGAGAATCAAATCAAAGTACTTCATTTAGGGGTTTGAACCAATCAAGAAACAGCACAAAGTACTTATACTTCTATGAAAAGTGTTTCTAATCAGAGTACATCATTTATGGATGGTAACCAATCAAGAAAATACCGCAAAGCATTTATGCTTCCATGAGAAGTGTTTACAATCAAAGTATATGTATGATAACCATTCAATAAAACACCGCAAAGCATTTATGCTTCTACGAGAAGTGTTTCTAATCAAAGTACTTCATTTATGGGTGATAACCATTCAAGAAAACACCACAAAGCACTTATACTTCTATTAGAAGTGTTTCTAATCAGAGTACATCATTTCTGCGTGGTAACCATTTAAGAAAACACCACAAAGCATTTATGCTTCCATGAGAAGTGTTTCTAATCAGAGTACTTCATTTATGAGTGGTAACCAATCAATAAGACAGCACAAAACACTTATACTTCTATGAGATGTGTTTCTAATCAGAGTACTTCATTAATGAGTTGTAACCAATCAAGAAAACACCACAAAGCACATATATTTCTATTGTAAGTGTTTCTAATCAGAATTCTTCATTAATGGATGGCAACCAATCAAGAAAACAGCACAAAGCACTTATACTTCTATGAGAAGTGTTTCTAATCAGAGTAATTCCTTTATGAGTGGTAACCAATCAATAAAACAGCACAAAACACTTATACTTCTATGAGAAGTGTTTCTAATCAGAGTACTTCATTTATGGGTGGTAACCAATCAATAAAACAGCACAAAGCACTTATACTTCTATGAGAAGTGTTTCTAATCAGAGTACTTCATTAATGGGCGATAACCATTCAAGAAAACACCACAAAGCACTTCTATGAGAAGTGTTTCTAATCATAGTAATTCATTAATGAGTTGTAACCAATCAAGAAAACACTACAAAGCACGTATACTTCTATGAGAAGTTTTTTTAATCAGAGTACTTCTTTTGTGAGTGGTAACCAATCGAGAAAACACCACAAAACACTTATACTTCTATGAGAAGTGTTTCGAATCAGAGTAATTCCTTTGTGGGTGTTAACCAATCAAGATAACACCACAAAGCATTTATATTTCTAATGTAAGTGTTTCTAATCATAGTACTTCATTTATGGGTGGTAACCAATGAAGACAACACCACAAAGCACTTGTACTTCTGTGAGAAGTGTTTCTAATCAAAGTTTTTCATTAATGGGCGATAACCATTCAAGAAAACACCACAAAGCACTTATACTCCTATGAGAAGTGTTTTTAATCAGAGTACTTCATTTATGGGAGGTAACCAATCAAGAAAACATCTCAAAGCACTTACCTCTATGAGAAGTGTTTCTAATCAAAGTACTTCATTAATGGATGATAACAATACAAGAAAACACCATAAAGCACTTATACTTCTATGAGAAGTTTTTCTAATTAGAGTAACCAATGAAAACAACACCACAAAGCACTTATACTTCTATGAGAAGTGTTTCTAATCAGATTACTTAATTAATGGGTTGTAACCAATCAAGAAAACACCACAAAGCACTTATATTTCTATTGTAAGTGTTTCTAATCAGAATACTTCATTAATGGATGGTAACCAATCAAGAAAACAGCACAAAGCACTTATACTTCTATGAGAAGTGTTTCTAATAAGAGTACTTCATTTATGGGTGGTAACCATTAAAGAAAACACCACAAAGTATTCATACTTCTATGAGAAGTGTTTCAAATCAAAGTACTTCATTTAGGGGTTTTAACCAATCAAGAAAACAACACAAAGCACTTATACTTCTATGAAAAATGTTTCTAATCAGAGTACATCATTTATGGGTGGTAACCAATCAAGAAATTACCACAAAGCATTTATGCTTCCATGAGAAGTGTTTCTAATCGGAGAAATTCATTTTGAATGGTAACCAATCAAGAAAACACCACAAAGCATTTATACTTCTATGAGAAGTGTTTCTAATCGGAGTAATTCATTTATGAGTGGTACCCAATCAAGAAAACACCTCAAATCTCTTATACTTCTATGAGAAGTGTTTCTAATAAGAGTACTTCACTTATGGGTGGTAACCAATCAAGAAAACACCACAAAGTATTCATACTTCTATGAGAATCAAATCAAAGTACTTCATTTAGGGGTTTGAACCAATCAAGAAACAGCACAAAGTACTTATACTTCTATGAAAAGTGTTTCTAATCAGAGTACATCATTTATGGATGGTAACCAATCAAGAAAATACCGCAAAGCATTTATGCTTCCATGAGAAGTGTTTACAATCAAAGTATATGTATGATAACCATTCAATAAAACACCGCAAAGCATTTATGCTTCTACGAGAAGTGTTTCTAATCAAAGTACTTCATTTATGGGTGATAACCATTCAAGAAAACACCACAAAGCACTTATACTTCTATTAGAAGTGTTTCTAATCAGAGTACATCATTTCTGCGTGGTAACCATTTAAGAAAACACCACAAAGCATTTATGCTTCCATGAGAAGTGTTTCTAATCAGAGTACTTCATTTATGAGTGGTAACCAATCAATAAGACAGCACAAAACACTTATACTTCTATGAGATGTGTTTCTAATCAGAGTACTTCATTAATGAGTTGTAACCAATCAAGAAAACACCACAAAGCACATATATTTCTATTGTAAGTGTTTCTAATCAGAATTCTTCATTAATGGATGGCAACCAATCAAGAAAACAGCACAAAGCACTTATACTTCTATGAGAAGTGTTTCTAATCAGAGTAATTCCTTTATGAGTGGTAACCAATCAATAAAACAGCACAAAACACTTATACTTCTATGAGAAGTGTTTCTAATCAGAGTACTTCATTTATGGGTGGTAACCAATCAATAAAACAGCACAAAGCACTTATACTTCTATGAGAAGTGTTTCTAATCAGAGTACTTCATTAATGGGCGATAACCATTCAAGAAAACACCACAAAGCACTTCTATGAGAAGTGTTTCTAATCATAGTAATTCATTAATGAGTTGTAACCAATCAAGAAAACACTACAAAGCACGTATACTTCTATGAGAAGTTTTTTTAATCAGAGTACTTCTTTTGTGAGTGGTAACCAATCGAGAAAACACCACAAAACACTTATACTTCTATGAGAAGTGTTTCGAATCAGAGTAATTCCTTTGTGGGTGTTAACCAATCAAGATAACACCACAAAGCATTTATATTTCTAATGTAAGTGTTTCTAATCATAGTACTTCATTTATGGGTGGTAACCAATGAAGACAACACCACAAAGCACTTGTACTTCTGTGAGAAGTGTTTCTAATCAAAGTTTTTCATTAATGGGCGATAACCATTCAAGAAAACACCACAAAGCACTTATACTCCTATGAGAAGTGTTTTTAATCAGAGTACTTCATTTATGGGAGGTAACCAATCAAGAAAACATCTCAAAGCACTTACCTCTATGAGAAGTGTTTCTAATCAAAGTACTTCATTAATGGATGATAACAATACAAGAAAACACCATAAAGCACTTATACTTCTATGAGAAGTTTTTCTAATTAGAGTAACCAATGAAAACAACACCACAAAGCACTTATACTTCTATGAGAAGTGTTTCTAATCAGATTACTTAATTAATGGGTTGTAACCAATCAAGAAAACACCACAAAGCACTTATATTTCTATTGTAAGTGTTTCTAATCAGAATACTTCATTAATGGATGGTAACCAATCAAGAAAACAGCACAAAGCACTTATACTTCTATGAGAAGTGTTTCTAATAAGAGTACTTCATTTATGGGTGGTAACCATTAAAGAAAACACCACAAAGTATTCATACTTCTATGAGAAGTGTTTCAAATCAAAGTACTTCATTTAGGGGTTTTAACCAATCAAGAAAACAACACAAAGCACTTATACTTCTATGAAAAATGTTTCTAATCAGAGTACATCATTTATGGGTGGTAACCAATCAAGAAATTACCACAAAGCATTTATGCTTCCATGAGAAGTGTTTCTAATCGGAGAAATTCATTTTGAATGGTAACCAATCAAGAAAACACCACAAAGCATTTATACTTCTATGAGAAGTGTTTCTAATCGGAGTAATTCATTTATGAGTGGTACCCAATCAAGAAAACACCTCAAATCTCTTATACTTCTATGAGAAGTGTTTCTAATAAGAGTACTTCACTTATGGGTGGTAACCAATCAAGAAAACACCACAAAGTATTCATACTTCTATGAGAATCAAATCAAAGTACTTCATTTAGGGGTTTGAACCAATCAAGAAACAGCACAAAGTACTTATACTTCTATGAAAAGTGTTTCTAATCAGAGTACATCATTTATGGATGGTAACCAATCAAGAAAATACCGCAAAGCATTTATGCTTCCATGAGAAGTGTTTACAATCAAAGTATATGTATGATAACCATTCAATAAAACACCGCAAAGCATTTATGCTTCTACGAGAAGTGTTTCTAATCAAAGTACTTCATTTATGGGTGATAACCATTCAAGAAAACACCACAAAGCACTTATACTTCTATTAGAAGTGTTTCTAATCAGAGTACATCATTTCTGCGTGGTAACCATTTAAGAAAACACCACAAAGCATTTATGCTTCCATGAGAAGTGTTTCTAATCAGAGTACTTCATTTATGAGTGGTAACCAATCAATAAGACAGCACAAAACACTTATACTTCTATGAGATGTGTTTCTAATCAGAGTACTTCATTAATGAGTTGTAACCAATCAAGAAAACACCACAAAGCACATATATTTCTATTGTAAGTGTTTCTAATCAGAATTCTTCATTAATGGATGGCAACCAATCAAGAAAACAGCACAAAGCACTTATACTTCTATGAGAAGTGTTTCTAATCAGAGTAATTCCTTTATGAGTGGTAACCAATCAATAAAACAGCACAAAACACTTATACTTCTATGAGAAGTGTTTCTAATCAGAGTACTTCATTTATGGGTGGTAACCAATCAATAAAACAGCACAAAGCACTTATACTTCTATGAGAAGTGTTTCTAATCAGAGTACTTCATTAATGGGCGATAACCATTCAAGAAAACACCACAAAGCACTTCTATGAGAAGTGTTTCTAATCATAGTAATTCATTAATGAGTTGTAACCAATCAAGAAAACACTACAAAGCACGTATACTTCTATGAGAAGTTTTTTTAATCAGAGTACTTCTTTTGTGAGTGGTAACCAATCGAGAAAACACCACAAAACACTTATACTTCTATGAGAAGTGTTTCGAATCAGAGTAATTCCTTTGTGGGTGTTAACCAATCAAGATAACACCACAAAGCATTTATATTTCTAATGTAAGTGTTTCTAATCATAGTACTTCATTTATGGGTGGTAACCAATGAAGACAACACCACAAAGCACTTGTACTTCTGTGAGAAGTGTTTCTAATCAAAGTTTTTCATTAATGGGCGATAACCATTCAAGAAAACACCACAAAGCACTTATACTCCTATGAGAAGTGTTTTTAATCAGAGTACTTCATTTATGGGAGGTAACCAATCAAGAAAACATCTCAAAGCACTTACCTCTATGAGAAGTGTTTCTAATCAAAGTACTTCATTAATGGATGATAACAATACAAGAAAACACCATAAAGCACTTATACTTCTATGAGAAGTTTTTCTAATTAGAGTAACCAATGAAAACAACACCACAAAGCACTTATACTTCTATGAGAAGTGTTTCTAATCAGATTACTTAATTAATGGGTTGTAACCAATCAAGAAAACACCACAAAGCACTTATATTTCTATTGTAAGTGTTTCTAATCAGAATACTTCATTAATGGATGGTAACCAATCAAGAAAACAGCACAAAGCACTTATACTTCTATGAGAAGTGTTTCTAATAAGAGTACTTCATTTATGGGTGGTAACCATTAAAGAAAACACCACAAAGTATTCATACTTCTATGAGAAGTGTTTCAAATCAAAGTACTTCATTTAGGGGTTTTAACCAATCAAGAAAACAACACAAAGCACTTATACTTCTATGAAAAATGTTTCTAATCAGAGTACATCATTTATGGGTGGTAACCAATCAAGAAATTACCACAAAGCATTTATGCTTCCATGAGAAGTGTTTCTAATCGGAGAAATTCATTTTGAATGGTAACCAATCAAGAAAACACCACAAAGCATTTATACTTCTATGAGAAGTGTTTCTAATCGGAGTAATTCATTTATGAGTGGTACCCAATCAAGAAAACACCTCAAATCTCTTATACTTCTATGAGAAGTGTTTCTAATAAGAGTACTTCACTTATGGGTGGTAACCAATCAAGAAAACACCACAAAGTATTCATACTTCTATGAGAATCAAATCAAAGTACTTCATTTAGGGGTTTGAACCAATCAAGAAACAGCACAAAGTACTTATACTTCTATGAAAAGTGTTTCTAATCAGAGTACATCATTTATGGATGGTAACCAATCAAGAAAATACCGCAAAGCATTTATGCTTCCATGAGAAGTGTTTACAATCAAAGTATATGTATGATAACCATTCAATAAAACACCGCAAAGCATTTATGCTTCTACGAGAAGTGTTTCTAATCAAAGTACTTCATTTATGGGTGATAACCATTCAAGAAAACACCACAAAGCACTTATACTTCTATTAGAAGTGTTTCTAATCAGAGTACATCATTTCTGCGTGGTAACCATTTAAGAAAACACCACAAAGCATTTATGCTTCCATGAGAAGTGTTTCTAATCAGAGTACTTCATTTATGAGTGGTAACCAATCAATAAGACAGCACAAAGCACTTATACTTCTATGAGATGTGTTTCTAATCAGAGTACTTCATTAATGAGTTGTAACCAATCAAGAAAACACCACAAAGCACATATATTTCTATTGTAAGTGTTTCTAATCAGAATTCTTCATTAATGGATGGCAACCAATCAAGAAAACAGCACAAAGCACTTATACTTCTATTAGAAGTGTTTCAAATCAGAGTAATTCATTTATGGGTGTTAAACAATCAAAAAAACACTACAAAGTACTTATATTTCTATTGTAAGTGTTTCTAATCAGAATACTTCATTTATGGGTGGTAACCAATCAAAAAAATACCACAAAGCACTTATACTTCTATGGGAAGTGTTTCTAATCAGAGTACTTCATTAATGGGCGATAACCATTCAAGAAAACACCACAAAGCACTTCTATGAGAAGTGTTTCTAATCAGAGTACATCATTTCTGAGTGGTAACCATTTAAGAAAACACCACAAAGCATTTATGCTTCCATGAGAAGTGTTTCTAATCAGAGTACTTCATTTATGAGTGGTAACCAATCAATAAGACAGCACAAAGCACTTATACTTCTATGAGATGTGTTTCTAATCAGAGTACTTCATTAATGAGTTGTAACCAATCAAGAAAACACCACAAAGCACATATATTTCTATTGTAAGTGTTTCTAATCAGAATTCTTCATTAATGGATGGCAAACAATCAAGAAAACAGCACAAAGCACTTATACTTCTATGGGAAGTGTTTCTAATCCGAGTACTTCATTAATGGGCGATAACCATTCAAGAAAACACCACAAAGCACTTCTATGAGAAGTGTTTCTAATCATAGTAATTCATTAATGAGTTGTAACCAATCAAGAAAACACTACAAAGCACGTATACTTCTATGAGAAGTTTTTCTAATCAGAGTACTTCTTTTGTGAGTGGTAACCAATCGAGGAAACACCACAAAACACTTATACTTCTTTGAGAAGTGTTTCAAACTAGAGTACATCATTTATAAATGGTAAACAATCAAGAAAACACCGCAAATAACTTATACTTCTATGAGAAGTGTTTCTAATCAGAGTAATTCCTTTGTGGGTGTTAACCATTCAAGAAAACACCACAAAGCAATTATACTCCTATGAGAAGTGTTTCTAATCAGAGTACTTCATTTATGGGTGGTAACCAATGAAGACAACACCACAAAACACTTGTACTTCTGTGAGAAGTGTTTCTAATCAAAGTTCTTCATTAATGGGCGATAACCATTCAAGAAAACACCACAAAGCACTTCTATGAGAAGTGTTTCTAATCATAGTAATTCATTAATGAGTTGTAACCAATCAAGAAAACACTACAAAGCACGTATACTTCTATGAGAAGTTTTTCTAATCAGAGTACTTCTTTTGTGAGTGGTAACCAATCGAGGAAACACCACAAAGCACTTATACTTCTTTGAGAAGTGTTTCAAACCAGAGTACATCATTTATGAATGGCAAACAATGAAGAAAACACCACAAATCACTTATAGTTCTATGAGAAGTGTTTCTAACCAGAGTAATTCCTTGGTGGGTGTTAACCAATCAATAAAACACCACAAAGCACTTATACTTCTATGAGAAGTGTTTCTAATCAAAGTACTTCATTAATGGGTGGTAACAATACAAGAAAACACCAAAAAAAACTTATACTTCTATAAGAAGTTTTTCTAATCAGAGTACTTCATTTATGGGTGGTAACCAATCAAAAAAATACCACAAATCACTTGTACTTCTATGAGATGTGTTTCTAATCAGAGTACTTCATTAATGGATGGTAACCAATCAAGAAAACAACACAGAGCACTTATACTTCTATGAGAAGTGTTTCTAATCAGAGTACTTCATTAATGGATTGTAACCAATCAAGAAAATACCACGAAGCACTTATATTTCTATTGTAAGTGTTTCTAATCAGAATACTTCATTAATGGATGGTAACCAATCAAGAAAACAACACAAAGCACTTATACTTCTATGAGAAGTGTTTCTAATCAGAGTACTTTATTAATGGGTTGTAACCAATCAAGAAAACACCACAAATCACTTATACTTCTATGAGAAGTGTTTCTAATCAGAGTACTTCATTTATGGGTGGTAACCAATCAAGAAAACACCACAAAGCACTTATACTTCTATGAGAAGTGTTTCTAATCAAAGTACTTCATTAATGGGTGATAACAATACAAGAAAACACCATAAAGCACTTATACTTCTATGAGAAGTTTTTCTAATCAGAGTACTTCATTTATGGGTGATAACCATTCAAGAAAACACCAACAAAACACTTATACTTCTATGAGAAGTGTTTCAAATCACAGTACTTCATTTCTGGGTGTTAACCAATCAAGAAAACACCACCAAGCATTTATATTTCTAATGTAAGTGTTTCTAATCATAGTACTTCATTTGTGGGTGGTAACCAATGAAGACAACACCACAAAGCACTTGTACTTCTGTGAGAAGTGTTTCTAATCAAAGTTCTTCATTAATGGGCGATAACCATTCAAGAAAACACCCCAAAGCACTTATACTTCTATGAGAACTGTTTCTAATCAGAGTACTTCATTTATGGGTGGTAACCAATCAAGAAAACTCCACAAAGCACTTATATTTCTATGAGAAGTGTTTCTAATCAAAGTACTTCAGTAATGAGTGATAGCAATACAAGAAAACACCACAAAGCACTTATACTTCTATGAGAAGTTTTTCTAATCAGAGTACTTCATTTATGGGTGATAACCATTCAAGAAAACACCAACAAAGCACTTGTACTTCTATGAGAAGTGTTTCAAATCACAGTACTTCATTTCTGAGTGGTAACCAATCAAGAAAAACCACAAGGCACTTATACTTCTATGAGTAATGTTTCTAATCAGAGTACTTCATTTATGAGTGGTAAATAATCAAGAAAACACTACAAAGCACTTATATTTCTATTGTAAGTGTTTCTAATCAAAATACTTCCTTTATGGGTGGTAACCAATCAAACAAACACCACAAAGCACTTATACTTCTATGAGAAGTGTTTCTAATCAGAGTAATTCCTTTATGAGTGGTAACCAATCAATAAAACAGCACAAAGCACTTATACTTCTATGAGAAGTGTTTCTAATCAGAGTACTTCATTAATGGGCGATAACCATTCAGGAAAACACCACAAAGCACTTCTATGAGAAGTGTTTCTAATCATAGTAATTCATTAATGAGTTGTAACCAATCAAGAAAACACTACAAAGCACGTATACTTCTATGAGAAGTTTTTCTAATCAGAGTACTTCTTTTGTGAGTGGTAACCAATCGAGAAAACACCACAAAGCACTTATACTTCTATGAGAAGTGTTTCAAACAAGAGTACATCATTTATGAATACACCACAAATCACTTATAGTTCTATGAGAAGTGTTTCTAATCAGAGTAATTCCTTGGTGGGTGTTAACCAATCAAGAAAACACCACAAAGCATTTATATTTCTAATGTAAGTGTTTCTAATCATAGTACTTCATTTATGGGTGGTAACCAATGAAGACAACACCACAAAGCACTTGTAGTTCTGTGAGAAGTGTTTCTAATCAAAGTTCTTCATTAATGGGCGATAACCATTCAAGAAAACACCACAAAGCACTTATACTCCTATGAGAAGTCTTTCTAATCAACGTACTTCATTTATGGGTGGTAACCAATCAAGAAAACACCACAAATCACCTATACTTCTATGAGAAGTGTTTCTAATCAAAGTACTTCATTAATGGGTCATAACAATACAAGAAAACACCATAAAGCACTTATACTTCTATGAGAAGTTTTTCTAATCAGAGTACTTCATTTCTGGGTGATAACCATTCAAAAAACACCAACAAAGCACTTATACTTCTATGAGAAGTGTTTCAAATCACAGTACTTCATTTCTGGGTGGTAACCAATCAAGAAATACCACAAATCACCTATACTTCTATGAGAAATGTTTCTAATCAAAGTACTTCATTAATGGGTCATAACAATACAAGAAAACACCATAAAGCACTTATACTTCTATGAGAAGTTTTTCTAATTAGAGTACTTCATTTATGGGTGATAACCATTCAAAAAACACCAACAAAGCACTTATACTTTTATGAGAAGTGTTTCAAATCACAGTACTTCATTTCTGGGTGGTAACCAATCAAGAAATACCACAAGGCACTTATACTTCTATGAGTAATGTTTCTAATCAGAGTAATTCATTTATGGGTGGTAAACAATCAAGAAAACACCACAAATCACTTATATTTCTATTGTAAGTGTTTCTAATCAGAATACTTCCTTTATGGGTGGTAACCAATAAAAAAAACACCACAAAGCACTTATACTTCTATGAAAAGTGTTTCTAATCAGAGTACATCATTTATGGGTGGTAACCAATCAAGAAAATACCACAAAGCATTTATGCTTCCATGAGAAGTATTTACAATCGAAGTATATTTATGATAACCAATCAATAAAACACCACAAAGCATTTAAGCTTCTACGAGAAGTGTTTCTAATCAGAGTACTTCATTAATGGGTTATAACCATTCAAGAAAACACAACAAAGCACTTATATTTCTATGATAAGTGTTTCTAATTGTAGTACTTCATTTATGGATGGTAACCAATCAAGAAAACACCACAAAGCATTTATACTTCTATGAGAAGTGTTTCTAATCAAAGTACTTCATTTATGGCTGATAACCATTCAAGCAAACACCACAAAGTGCTTATACTTCTAGGAGAAGTGTTTCTAATCAAAGTACTTCATTTATGGATGGTAACGAATCAAGAAAACACCACAAAACATTTATGCTTCTATGAGAAGTGTTTCTAATCAAAGTACTTTATTAATGGGTGATAACCATTCAAGAAAACACCACAAAGCACTTATACTTCTATGAGAAGTGTTTCTAATAAGAGTACTTCATTTATGGGTGGTAACCATTAAAGAAAACACCACAAAGTATTCATACTTCTATGAGAAGTGTTTCAAATCAAAGTACTTCATTTAGGGGTTTTAACCAATCAAGAAAACAACACAAAGCACTTATACTTCTATGAAAAGTGTTTCTAATCAGAGTACATCATTTATGGGTGGTAACCAATCAAGAAATTACCACAAAGCATTTATGCTTCCATGAGAAGTGTTTCTAATCGGAGAAATTCATTTTGAATGGTAACCAATCAAGAAAACACCACAAAGCATTTATACTTCTATGAGAAGTGTTTCTAATCGGAGTAATTCATTTATGAGTGGTACCCAATCAAGAAAACACCTCAAATCTCTTATACTTCTATGAGAAGTGTTTCTAATAAGAGTACTTCACTTATGGGTGGTAACCAATCAAGAAAACACCACAAAATATTCATACTTCTATGAGAATCAAATCAAAGTACTTCATTTAGGGGTTTGAACCAATCAAGAAACAGCACAAAGTACTTATACTTCTATGAAAAGTGTTTCTAATCAGAGTACATCATTTATGGATGGTAACCAATCAAGAAAATACCGCAAAGCATTTATGCTTCCATGAGAAGTGTTTACAATCAAAGTATATGTATGATAACCATTCAATAAAACACCGCAAAGCATTTATGCTTCTACGAGAAGTGTTTCTAATCAAAGTACTTCATTTATGGGTGATAACCATTCAAGAAAACACCACAAAGCACTTATACTTCTATTAGAAGTGTTTCTAATCAGAGTACATCATTTCTGCGTGGTAACCATTTAAGAAAACACCACAAAGCATTTATGCTTCCATGAGAAGTGTTTCTAATCAGAGTACTTCATTTATGAGTGGTAACCAATCAATAAGACAGCACAAAGCACTTATACTTCTATGAGATGTGTTTCTAATCAGAGTACTTCATTAATGAGTTGTAACCAATCAAGAAAACACCACAAAGCACATATATTTCTATTGTAAGTGTTTCTAATCAGAATTCTTCATTAATGGATGGCAACCAATCAAGAAAACAGCACAAAGCACTTATACTTCTATGAGAAGTGTTTCTAATCAGAGTACTTCATTAATGGGTTGTAACCAATCAAGAAAACACCACAAAACACTTATATTTCTATTGTAAGTGTTTCTAATCAGAGTACTTCATTTATGGGTGGTAACCAATCAAAAAAACACCACAAAGCACTTATACTTCTATGAGAAGTGTTTCTAATCAGAGTACTTCATTAATGGGCGATAACCATTCAAGAAAACACCACAAAGCACTTCTATGAGAAGTGTTTCTAATCATAGTAATTCATTAATGAGTTGTAACCAATCAAGAAAACACTACAAAGCACGTATACTTCTATGAGAAGTTTTTTTAATCAGAGTACTTCTTTTGTGAGTGGTAACCAATCGAGAAAACACCACAAAGCACTTATACTTCTATGAGAAGTGTTTCGAATCAGAGTAATTCCTTTGTGGGTGTTAACCAATCAAGAAAACACCACAAAGCATTTATATTTCTAATGTAAGTGTTTCTAATCATAGTACTTCATTTATGGGTGGTAACCAATGAAGACAACACCACAAAGCACTTGTAGTTCTGTGAGAAGTGTTTCTAATCAAAGTTCTTCATTAATGGGCGATAACCATTCAAGAAAACACCACAAAGCACTTATACTCCTATGAGAAGTGTTTTTAATCAGAGTACTTCATTTATGGGAGGTAACCAATCAAGAAAACATCTCAAAGCACTTATACCTCTATGAGAAGTGTTTCTAATCAAAGTACTTCATTAATGGATGATAACAATACAAGAAAACACCATAAAGCACTTATACTTCTATGAGAAGTTTTTCTAATTAGAGTAACCAATGAAAACAACACCACAAAGCACTTATACTTCTATGAGAAGTGTTTCTAATCAGATTACTTAATTAATGGGTTGTAACCAATCAAGAAAACACCACAAAGCACTTATATTTCTATTGTAAGTGTTTCTAATCAGAATACTTCATTAATGGATGGTAACCAATCAAGAAAATAGCACAAAGCACTTATACTTCTATGACAAGTGTTTCTAATCAGAGTACTACATTAATGGGTTGTAACCAATCAAGAAAACACCACAAAGCACTTATATTTCTATTGTAAGTGTTTCTAATCAGAGTACTTCATTTATGGGTGGTAACCAATCAAAAAAATACCACAAAGCACTTATACTTCTATGAGAAGTGTTTCTAATCAGAGTACTTCATTAATGGGCGATAACCATTCAAGAAAACACCACAAAGCACTTCTATGAGAAGTGTTTCTAATCATAGTAATTCATTAATGAGTTGTAACCAATCAAGAAAACACTACAAAGCACGTATACTTCTATGAGAAGTTTTTCTAATCAGAGTACTTCTTTTGTGAGTGGTAACCAATCGAGAAAACACCACAAAGCACTTATACTTCTATGAGAAGTGTTTCAAACAAGAGTACATCATTTATGAATACACCACAAATCACTTATAGTTCTATGAGAAGTGTTTCTAATCAGAGTAATTCCTTGGTGGGTGTTAACCAATCAAGAAAACACCACAAAGCATTTATATTTCTAATGTAAGTGTTTCTAATCATAGTACTTCATTTATGGGTGGTAACCAATGAAGACAACACCACAAAGCACTTGTAGTTCTGTGAGAAGTGTTTCTAATCAAAGTTCTTCATTAATGGGCGATAACCATTCAAGAAAACACCACAAAGCACTTATACTCCTATGAGAAGTCTTTCTAATCAACGTACTTCATTTATGGGTGGTAACCAATCAAGAAAACACCACAAATCACCTATACTTCTATGAGAAGTGTTTCTAATCAAAGTACTTCATTAATGGGTCATAACAATACAAGAAAACACCATAAAGCACTTATACTTCTATGAGAAGTTTTTCTAATCAGAGTACTTCATTTCTGGGTGATAACCATTCAAAAAACACCAACAAAGCACTTATACTTCTATGAGAAGTGTTTCAAATCACAGTACTTCATTTCTGGGTGGTAACCAATCAAGAAATACCACAAATCACCTATACTTCTATGAGAAATGTTTCTAATCAAAGTACTTCATTAATGGGTCATAACAATACAAGAAAACACCATAAAGCACTTATACTTCTATGAGAAGTTTTTCTAATTAGAGTACTTCATTTATGGGTGATAACCATTCAAAAAACACCAACAAAGCACTTATACTTTTATGAGAAGTGTTTCAAATCACAGTACTTCATTTCTGGGTGGTAACCAATCAAGAAATACCACAAGGCACTTATACTTCTATGAGTAATGTTTCTAATCAGAGTACTTCATTTATTAGTGGTAACCAATCAAGAAAACACCACAAAGCACTAATACTTCTATGAGAAGTGTTTCTGATCAGAGTAATTCATTTATGGGTGGTAAACAATCAAGAAAACACCACAAATCACTTATATTTCTATTGTAAGTGTTTCTAATCAGAATACTTCCTTTATGGGTGGTAACCAATAAAAAAAACACCACAAAGCACTTATACTTCTATGAAAAGTGTTTCTAATCAGAGTACATCATTTATGGGTGGTAACCAATCAAGAAAATACCACAAAGCATTTATGCTTCCATGAGAAGTATTTACAATCGAAGTATATTTATGATAACCAATCAATAAAACACCACAAAGCATTTAAGCTTCTACGAGAAGTGTTTCTAATCAGAGTACTTCATTAATGGGTTATAACCATTCAAGAAAACACAACAAAGCACTTATATTTCTATGATAAGTGTTTCTAATTGTAGTACTTCATTTATGGATGGTAACCAATCAAGAAAACACCACAAAGCATTTATACTTCTATGAGAAGTGTTTCTAATCAAAGTACTTCATTTATGGCTGATAACCATTCAAGCAAACACCACAAAGTGCTTATACTTCTAGGAGAAGTGTTTCTAATCAAAGTACTTCATTTATGGATGGTAACCAATCAAGAAAACACCACAAAACATTTATGCTTCTATGAGAAGTGTTTCTAATCAAAGTACTTTATTAATGGGTGATAACCATTCAAGAAAACACCACAAAGCACTTATACTTCTATGAGAAGTGTTTCTGATCAGAGTAATTCATTTATGGGTGGTAAACAATCAAGAAAACACCACAAATCACTTATATTTCTATTGTAAGTGTTTCTAATCAGAATACTTCCTTTATGGGTGGTAACCAATCAAAAAAACACCACAAATCACTTATACTTCTATGAAAAGTGTTTCTAATCAGAGTACATCATTTATGGGTGGTAACCAATCAAGAAAATACCACAAAGCATTTATGCTTCCATGAGAAGTATTTACAATCGAAGTATATTTATGATAACCAATCAATAAAACACCACAAAGCATTTAAGCTTCTACGAGAAGTGTTTCTAATCAGAGTACTTCATTAATGGGTTATAACCATTCAAGAAAACACAACAAAGCACATATATTTCTACGATAAGTGTTTCTAATTGTAGTACTTCATTTATGGATGGTAACCAATCAAGAAAACACCACAAAGCATTTATGCTTCTATGAGAAGTGTTTCTAATCAAAGTACTTCATTTATGGCTGATAACCATTCAAGCAAACACCACAAAGTGCTTATACTTCTAGGAGAAGTGTTTCTAATCAAAGTACTTCATTTATGGATGGTAACCAATCAAGAAAACACCACAAAACATTTATGCTTCTATGAGAAGTGTTTCTAATCAAAGTACTTTATTAATGTGTGATAACCATTCAAGAAAACACCACAAAGCAATTATACTCCTATGAGAAGTGTTTCTAATCAGAGTACTTCATTTATGGGAGGTAACCAATCAAGAAAACATCTCAAAGCACTTATACCTCTATGAGAAGTGTTTCTAATCAAAGTACTTCATTAATGGATGATAACAATACAAGAAAACACCATAAAGCACTTATACTTCTATGAGAAGTTTTTCTAATTAGAGTAACCAATGAAAACAACACCACAAAGCACTTATACTTCTATGAGAAGTGTTTCTAATCAGATTACTTAATTAATGGGTTGTAACCAATCAAGAAAACACCACAAAGCACTTATATTTCTATTGTAAGTGTTTCTAATCAGAATACTTCATTAATGGATGGTAACCAATCAAGAAAATAGCACAAAACACTTATACTTCTATGACAAGTGTTTCTAATCAGAGTACTACATTAATGGGTTGTAACCAATCAAGAAAACACCACAAAGCACTTATATTTCTATTGTAAGTGTTTCTAATCAGAGTACTTCATTTATGGGTGGTAACCAATCAAGAAAACACCACAAAGCACTTATACTTCTATGAGAAGTGTTTCTAATCAGAGTACTTAATTAATGGGCGATAACCATTCAAGAAAACACCACAAAGCACTTCTATGAGAAGTGTTTCTAATCATAGTAATTCATTAATGAGTTGTAACCAATCAAGAAAACACTACAAAGCACGTATACTTCTATGAGAAGTTTTTCTAATCAGAGTACTTCTTTTGTGAGTGGTAACCAATCGAGGAAACACCACAAAGCACTTATACTTCTTTGAGAAGTGTTTCAAACCAGAGTACATCATTTATAAATGGTAAACAATCAAGAAAACACCGCAAATAACTTATACTTCTATGAGAAGTGTTTCTAATCAGAGTAATTCTTTTGTGGGTGTTAACCATTCAAGAAAACACCACAAAGCAATTATACTCCTATGAGAAGTGTTTCTAATCAGAGTACTTCATTTATGGGTGGTAACCAATGAAGACAACACCACAAAACACTTGTACTTCTGTGAGAAGTGTTTCTAATCAAAGTTCTTCATTAATGGGCGATAACCATTCAAGAAAACACCACAAAGCACTTATACTCCTATGAGAAGTGTTTTTAATCAGAGTACTTCATTTATGGGAGGTAACCAATCAAGAAAACATCTCAAAGCACTTATACCTCTATGAGAAGTGTTTCTAATCAAAGTACTTCATTAATGGATGATAACAATACAAGAAAACACCATAAAGCACTTATACTTCTATGAGAAGTTTTTCTAATTAGAGTAACCAATGAAAACAACACCACAAAGCACTTATACTTCTATGAGAAGTGTTTCTAATCAGATTACTTAATTAATGGGTTGTAACCAATCAAGAAAACACCACAAAGCACTTATATTTCTATTGTAAGTGTTTCTAATCAGAATACTTCATTAATGGATGGTAACCAATCAAGAAAATAGCACAAAACACTTATACTTCTATGACAAGTGTTTCTAATCAGAGTACTACATTAATGGGTTGTAACCAATCAAGAAAACACCACAAAGCACTTATATTTCTATTGTAAGTGTTTCTAATCAGAGTACTTCATTTATGGGTGGTAACCAATCAAGAAAACACCACAAAGCACTTATACTTCTATGAGAAGTGTTTCTAATCAGAGTACTTAATTAATGGGCGATAACCATTCAAGAAAACACCACAAAGCACTTCTATGAGAAGTGTTTCTAATCATAGTAATTCATTAATGAGTTGTAACCAATCAAGAAAACACTACAAAGCACGTATACTTCTATGAGAAGTTTTTCTAATCAGAGTACTTCTTTTGTGAGTGGTAACCAATCGAGGAAACACCACAAAGCACTTATACTTCTTTGAGAAGTGTTTCAAACCAGAGTACATCATTTATAAATGGTAAACAATCAAGAAAACACCGCAAATAACTTATACTTCTATGAGAAGTGTTTCTAATCAGAGTAATTCTTTTGTGGGTGTTAACCATTCAAGAAAACACCACAAAGCAATTATACTCCTATGAGAAGTGTTTCTAATCAGAGTACTTCATTTATGGGTGGTAACCAATGAAGACAACACCACAAAACACTTGTACTTCTGTGAGAAGTGTTTCTAATCAAAGTTCTTCATTAATGGGCGATAACCATTCAAGAAAACACCACAAAGCACTTATACTCCTATGAGAAGTGTTTTTAATCAGAGTACTTCATTTATGGGAGGTAACCAATCAAGAAAACATCTCAAAGCACTTATACCTCTATGAGAAGTGTTTCTAATCAAAGTACTTCATTAATGGATGATAACAATACAAGAAAACACCATAAAGCACTTATACTTCTATGAGAAGTTTTTCTAATTAGAGTAACCAATGAAAACAACACCACAAAGCACTTATACTTCTATGAGAAGTGTTTCTAATCAGATTACTTAATTAATGGGTTGTAACCAATCAAGAAAACACCACAAAGCACTTATATTTCTATTGTAAGTGTTTCTAATCAGAATACTTCATTAATGGATGGTAACCAATCAAGAAAATAGCACAAAACACTTATACTTCTATGACAAGTGTTTCTAATCAGAGTACTACATTAATGGGTTGTAACCAATCAAGAAAACACCACAAAGCACTTATATTTCTATTGTAAGTGTTTCTAATCAGAGTACTTCATTTATGGGTGGTAACCAATCAAGAAAACACCACAAAGCACTTATACTTCTATGAGAAGTGTTTCTAATCAGATTACTTAATTAATGGGTTGTAACCAATCAAGAAAACACCACAAAGCACTTATATTTCTATTGTAAGTGTTTCTAATCAGAGTACTTCATTAATGGGCGATAACCATTCAAGAAAACACCACAAAGCACTTCTATGAGAAGTGTTTCTAATCATAGTAATTCATTAATGAGTTGTAACCAATCAAGAAAACACTACAAAGCACGTATACTTCTATGAGAAGTTTTTCTAATCAGAGTACTTCTTTTGTGAGTGGTAACCAATCGAGGAAACACCACAAAGCACTTATACTTCTTTGAGAAGTGTTTCAAACCAGAGTACATCATTTATAAATGGTAAACAATCAAGAAAACACCGCAAATAACTTATACTTCTATGAGAAGTGTTTCTAATCAGAGTAATTCCTTTGTGGGTGTTAACCATTCAAGAAAACACCACAAAGCAATTATACTCCTATGAGAAGTGTTTCTAATCGGAGTACTTCATTTATGGGTGGTAACCAATGAAGACAACACCACAAAACACTTGTACTTCTGTGAGAAGTGTTTCTAATCAAAGTTCTTCATTAATGGGCGATAACCATTCAAGAAAACACCACAAAGCAGTTATACTCCTATGAGAAGTGTTTCTAATCAGAGTACTTCATTTATGAGTGGTTACCAATCAAGAAAACACCACAAAGCACTTATACTTCTATGAGAAGTGTTTCTAATCAGAGTAATTCCTTGGTGGGTGTTAACCAATCAAGAAAACACCACAAAGCATTTATATTTCTAATGTAAGTGTTTCTAATCATAGTACTTCATTTATGGGTGGTAACCAATGAAGACAACACCACAAAGCACTTGTAATTCTGTGAGAAGTGTTTCTAATCAAAGTTCTTCATTAATGGGCGATAACCATTCAAGAAAACACCACAAAGCACTTATACTCCTATGATAAGTCTTTCTAATCAACGTACTTCATTTATGGGTGGTAACCAATCAAGAAAATACCACAAAGCATTTATGCTTCCATGAGAAGTATTTACAATCGAAGTATATTTATGATAACCAATCAATAAAACACCACAAAGCATTTAAGCTTCTACGAGAAGTGTTTCTAATCAGAGTACTTCATTAATGGGTTATAACCATTCAAGAAAACACAACAAAGCACTTATATTTCTACGATAAGTGTTTCTAATTGTAGTACTTCATTTATGGATGGTAACCAATCAAGAAAACACCACAAAGCATTTATGCTTCTATGAGAAGTGTTTCTAATCAAAGTACTTCATTTATGGCTGATAACCATTCAAGCAAACACCACAAAGTGCTTATACTTCTAGGAGAAGTGTTTCTAATCAAAGTACTTCATTTATGGATGGTAACCAATCAAGAAAACACCACAAAACATTTATGCTTCTATGAGAAGTGTTTCTAATCAAAGTACTTTATTAATGTGTGATAACCATTCAAGAAAACACCACAAAGCACTTATACTTCTATGAGAAGTGTTTCTAATAAGAGTACTTCATTTATGGGTGGTAACCATTAAAGAAAACACCACAAAGTATTCATACTTCTATGAGAAGCAAATCAAAGTACTTCATTTAGGGGTTTGAACCAATCAAGAAACAGCACAAAGTACTTATACTTCTATGAAAAGTGTTTCTAATCAGAGTACATCATTTATGGATGGTAACCAATCAAGAAAATACCGCAAAGCATTTATGCTTCCATGAGAAGTGTTTACAATCAAAGTATATGTATGATAACCATTCAATAAAACACCACAAAGCATTTATGCTTCTACGAGAAGTGTTTCTAATCAAAGTACTTCATTTATGGGTGATAACCATTCAAGAAAACACCACAAAGCACTTATACTTCTATTAGAAGTGTTTCTAATCAGAGTACATCATTTCTGAGTGGTAACCATTTAAGAAAACACCACAAAGCATTTATGCTTCCATGAGAAGTGTTTCTAATCAGAGTACTTCATTTATGAGTGGTAACCAATCAATAAGACAGCACAAAGCACTTATACTTCTATGAGATGTGTTTCTAATCAGAGTACTTCATTAATGAGTTGTAACCAATCAAGAAAACACCACAAAGCACATATATTTCTATTGTAAGTGTTTCTAATCAGAATTCTTCATTAATGGATGGCAACCAATCAAGAAAACAGCACAAAGCACTTATACTTCTATGAGAAGTGTTTCTAATCAGAGTACTTCATTAATGGGTTGTAACCAATCAAGAAAACACCACAAAACACTTATATTTCTATTGTAAGTGTTTCTAATCAGAGTACTTCATTTATGGGTGGTAACCAATCAAAAAAACACCACAAAGCACTTATACTTCTATGAGAAGTGTTTCTAATCAGAGTACTTCATTAATGGGCGATAACCATTCAAGAAAACACCACAAAGCACTTATACTTCTATGAGAAGTGTTTCTAATCAGAGTACTTCATTAATGGGCGATAACCATTCAAGAAAACACCACAAAGCACTTCTATGAGAAGTGTTTCTAATCATAGTAATTCATTAATGAGTTGTAACCAATCAAGAAAACACTACAAAGCACGTATACTTCTATGAGAAGTTTTTTTAATCAGAGTACTTCTTTTGTGAGTGGTAACCAATCGAGAAAACAACACAAAGCACTTATACTTCTATGAGAAGTGTTTCGAATCAGAGTAATTCCTTTGTGGGTGTTAACCAATCAAGAAAACACCACAAAGCATTTATATTTCTAATGTAAGTGTTTCTAATCATAGTACTTCATTTATGGGTGGTAACCAATGAAGACAACACCACAAAGCACTTGTACTTCTGTGAGAAGTGTTTCTAATCAAAGTTCTTCATTAATGGGCGATAACCATTCAAGAAAACACCACAAAGCACTTATACTCCTATGAGAAGTGTTTTTAATCAGAGTACTTCATTTATGGGAGGTAACCAATCAAGAAAACATCTCAAAGCACTTATACCTCTATGAGAATTGTTTCTAATCAAAGTACTTCATTAATGGATGATAACAATACAAGAAAACACCATAAAGCACTTATACTTCTATGAGAAGTTTTTCTAATTAGAGTAACCAATGAAAACAACACCACAAAGCACTTATACTTCTATGAGAAGTGTTTCTAATCAGACTAATTCCTTTATGAGTGGTTACCAATCAATAAAAAAACACAAAGCACTTATACTTCTATGAGAAGTGTTTCTAATTAGAGTACTTCATTTATGGGTAGTAACCAATCAATAAAACAGCACAAAGCTCTTATACTTCTATGAGAAGTGTTTCTAATCAGAGTACTTCATTAATGGATGGTAACCAATGAAGAAAACAACACAGATCACTTATACTTTTATGAGAAGTGTTTCTAATCAGATTACTTAATTAATGGGTTGTAACCAATCAAGAAAACACCACAAAGCACTTATATTTCTATTGTAAGTGTTTCTAATCAGAATACTTCATTAATGGATGGTAACCAATCAAGAAAATAGCACAAAGCACTTATACTTTTATGACAAGTGTTTCTAATCAGAGTACTACATTAATGGGTTATAACCAATCAAGAAAACACCACAAAGTACTTATATTTCTATTGTAAGTGTTTCTAATCAGAGTACTTCATTTATGGGTGGTAACCAATCAAAAAAATACCACAAAGCACTTATACTTCTATGAGAAGTGTTTCTAATCAGAGTACTTCATTAATGGGCGATAACCATTCAAGAAAACACCACAAAGCACTTCTATGAGAAGTGTTTCTAATCATAGTAATTCATTAATGAGTTGTAACCAATCAAGAAAACACTACAAAGCACGTATACTTCTATGAGAAGTTTTTCTAATCAGAGTACTTCTTTTGTGAGTGGTAACCAATCGAGGAAACACCACAAAGCACTTATACTTCTTTGAGAAGTGTTTCAAACCAGAGTACATCATTTATAAATGGTAAACAATCAAGAAAACACCGCAAATAACTTATACTTCTATGAGAAGTGTTTCTAATCAGAGTAATTCTTTTGTGGGTGTTAACCATTCAAGAAAACACCACAAAGCAATTATACTCCTATGAGAAGTGTTTCTAATCAGAGTACTTCATTTATGGGTGGTAACCAATGAAGACAACACCACAAAACACTTGTACTTCTGTGAGAAGTGTTTCTAATCAAAGTTCTTCATTAATGGGCGATAACCATTCAAGAAAACACCACAAAGCACTTATACTCCTATGAGAAGTGTTTTTAATCAGAGTACTTCATTTATGGGAGGTAACCAATCAAGAAAACATCTCAAAGCACTTATACCTCTATGAGAAGTGTTTCTAATCAAAGTACTTCATTAATGGATGATAACAATACAAGAAAACACCATAAAGCACTTATACTTCTATGAGAAGTTTTTCTAATTAGAGTAACCAATGAAAACAACACCACAAAGCACTTATACTTCTATGAGAAGTGTTTCTAATCAGATTACTTAATTAATGGGTTGTAACCAATCAAGAAAACACCACAAAGCACTTATATTTCTATTGTAAGTGTTTCTAATCAGAATACTTCATTAATGGATGGTAACCAATCAAGAAAATAGCACAAAACACTTATACTTCTATGACAAGTGTTTCTAATCAGAGTACTACATTAATGGGTTGTAACCAATCAAGAAAACACCACAAAGCACTTATATTTCTATTGTAAGTGTTTCTAATCAGAGTACTTCATTTATGGGTGGTAACCAATCAAGAAAACACCACAAAGCACTTATACTTCTATGAGAAGTGTTTCTAATCAGAGTACTTAATTAATGGGCGATAACCATTCAAGAAAACACCACAAAGCACTTCTATGAGAAGTGTTTCTAATCATAGTAATTCATTAATGAGTTGTAACCAATCAAGAAAACACTACAAAGCACGTATACTTCTATGAGAAGTTTTTCTAATCAGAGTACTTCTTTTGTGAGTGGTAACCAATCGAGGAAACACCACAAAGCACTTATACTTCTTTGAGAAGTGTTTCAAACCAGAGTACATCATTTATAAATGGTAAACAATCAAGAAAACACCGCAAATAACTTATACTTCTATGAGAAGTGTTTCTAATCAGAGTAATTCCTTTGTGGGTGTTAACCATTCAAGAAAACACCACAAAGCAATTATACTCCTATGAGAAGTGTTTCTAATCGGAGTACTTCATTTATGGGTGGTAACCAATGAAGACAACACCACAAAACACTTGTACTTCTGTGAGAAGTGTTTCTAATCAAAGTTCTTCATTAATGGGCGATAACCATTCAAGAAAACACCACAAAGCAGTTATACTCCTATGAGAAGTGTTTCTAATCAGAGTACTTCATTTATGAGTGGTTACCAATCAAGAAAACACCACAAAGCACTTATACTTCTATGAGAAGTGTTTCTAATCAGAGTAATTCCTTGGTGGGTGTTAACCAATCAAGAAAACACCACAAAGCATTTATATTTCTAATGTAAGTGTTTCTAATCATAGTACTTCATTTATGGGTGGTAACCAATGAAGACAACACCACAAAGCACTTGTAATTCTGTGAGAAGTGTTTCTAATCAAAGTTCTTCATTAATGGGCGATAACCATTCAAGAAAACACCACAAAGCACTTATACTCCTATGAGAAGTCTTTCTAATCAACGTACTTCATTTATGGGTGGTAACCAATCAAGAAAACACCACAAATCACCTATACTTCTATGAGAAGTATTTCTAATCAAAGTACTTCATTAATGTGTCATAACAATACAAGAAAACACCATAAAGCACTTATACTTCTATGAGAAGTTTTTCTAATCAGAGTACTTCATTTCTGGGTGATAACCATTCAAAAAACACCAACAAAGCACTTATACTTCTATGAGAAGTGTTTCAAATCACAGTACTTCATTTCTGGGTGGTAACCAATCAAGAAATACCACAAATCACCTATACTTCTATGAGAAGTGTTTCTAATCAAAGTACTTCATTAATGGGTCATAACAATACAAGAAAACACCATAAAGCACTTATACTTCTATGAGAAGTTTTTCTAATTAGAGTACTTCATTTATGGGTGATAACCATTCAAAAAACACCAACAAAGCACTTATACTTTTATGAGAAGTGTTTCAAATCACAGTACTTCATTTCTGGGTGGTAACCAATCAAGAAATACCACAAGGCACTTATACTTCTATGAGTAATGTTTCTAATCAGAGTACTTCATTTATGAGTGGTAACCAATCAAGAAAACACCACAAAGCACTTATACTTCTATGAGAAGTGTTTCTGATCAGAGTAATTCATTTATGGGTGGTAAACAATCAAGAAAACACCACAAATCACTTATATTTCTATTGTAAGTGTTTCTAATCAGAATACTTCCTTTATGGGTGGTAACCAATCAAAAAAACACCACAAAGCACTTATACTTCTATGAAAAGTGTTTCTAATCAGAGTAATTCCTTTATGGGTGTTAACCAATCAAGAAAACACCACCAAGCATTTATATTTCTAATGTAAGTGTTTCTAATCATAGTACTTCATTTGTGGGTGGTAACCAATGAAGACAACACCACAAAGCACTTGTACTTCTGTGAGAAGTGTTTCTAATCAAAGTTCTTCATTAATGGGCGATAACCATTCAAGAAAACACCCCAAAGCACTTATACTTCTATGAGAACTGTTTCTAATCAGAGTACTTCATTTATGGGTGGTAACCAATCAAGAAAACACCACAAAGCACTTATATTTCTATGAGAAGTGTTTCTAATCAAAGTACTTCAGTAATGAGTGATAGCAATACAAGAAAACACCATAAAGCACTTATACTTCTATGAGAAGTTTTTCTAATCAGAGTACTTCATTTATGGGTGATAACCATTCAAGAAAACACCAACAAAGCACTTATACTTCTATGAGAAGTGTTTCAAATCACAGTACTTCATTTCTGAGTGGTAACCAATCAAGAAAAACCACAAGGCACTTATACTTCTATGAGTAATGTTTCTAATCAGAGTACTTCATTTATGAGTGGTAAATAATCAAGAAAACACTACAAAGCACTTATATTTCTATTGTTAGTGTTTCTAATCAAAATACTTCCTTTATGGGTGGTAACCAATCAAACAAACACCACAAAACACTTATACTTCTATGAGAAGTGTTTCTAATCAGAGTAATTCCTTTATGAGTGGTAACCAATCAAGAAAACACCATAAAGCACTTATACTTCTATGAGAAGTTTTTCTAATCAGAGTACTTCATTTCTGGGTGATAACCATTCAAATAACACCAACAAAGCACTTATACTTCTATGAGAAGTGTTTCAAATCACAGTACTTCATTTCTGGGTGGTAACCAATCAAGAAATACCACAAATCACCTATACTTCTATGAGAAGTGTTTCTAATCAAAGTACTTCATTAATGGGTCATAACAATACAAGAAAACACCATAAAGCACTTATACTTCTATGAGAAGTTTTTCTAATTAGAGTACTTCATTTATGGGTGATAACCATTCAAAAAACACCAACAAAGCACTTATACTTTTATGAGAAGTGTTTCAAATCACAGTACTTCATTTCTGGGTGGTAACCAATCAAGAAATACCACAAGGCACTTATACTTCTATGAGTAATGTTTCTAATCAGAGTACTTCATTTATGAGTGGTAACCAATCAAGAAAACACCACAAAGCACTTATACTTCTATGAGAAGTGTTTCTGATCAGAGTAATTCATTTATGGGTGGTAAACAATCAAGAAAACACCACAAATCACTTATATTTCTATTGTAAGTGTTTCTAATCAGAATACTTCCTTTATGGGTGGTAACCAATCAAAAAAACACCACAAAGCACTTATACTTCTATGAAAAGTGTTTCTAATCAGAGTACATCATTTATGGGTGGTAACCAATCAAGAAAATACCACAAAGCATTTATGCTTCCATGAGAAGTATTTACAATCGAAGTATATTTATGATAACCAATCAATAAAACACCACAAAGCATTTAAGCTTCTACGAGAAGTGTTTCTAATCAGAGTACTTCATTAATGGGTTATAACCATTCAAGAAAACACAACAAAGCACTTATATTTCTACGATAAGTGTTTCTAATTGTAGTACTTCATTTATGGATGGTAACCAATCAAGAAAACACCACAAAGCATTTATGCTTCTATGAGAAGTGTTTCTAATCAAAGTACTTCATTTATGGCTGATAACCATTCAAGCAAACACCACAAAGTGCTTATACTTCTAGGAGAAGTGTTTCTAATCAAAGTACTTCATTTATGGATGGTAACCAATCAAGAAAACACCACAAAACATTTATGCTTCTATGAGAAGTGTTTCTAATCAAAGTACTTTATTAATGTGTGATAACCATTCAAGAAAACACCACAAAGCACTTATACTTCTATGAGAAGTGTTTCTAATAAGAGTACTTCATTTATGGGTGATAACCATTAAAGAAAACACCACAAAGTATTCATACTTCTATGAGAAGCAAATCAAAGTACTTCATTTAGGGGTTTGAACCAATCAAGAAACAGCACAAAGTACTTATACTTCTATGAAAAGTGTTTCTAATCAGAGTACATCATTTATGGATGGTAACCAATCAAGAAAATACCGCAAAGCATTTATGCTTCCATGAGAAGTGTTTACAATCAAAGTATATGTATGATAACCATTCAATAAAACACCACAAAGCATTTATGCTTCTACGAGAAGTGTTTCTAATCAAAGTACTTCATTTATGGGTGATAACCATTCAAGAAAACACCACAAAGCACTTATACTTCTATTAGAAGTGTTTCTAATCAGAGTACATCATTTCTGAGTGGTAACCATTTAAGAAAACACCACAAAGCATTTATGCTTCCATGAGAAGTGTTTCTAATCAGAGTACTTCATTTATGAGTGGTAACCAATCAATAAGACAGCACAAAGCACTTATACTTCTATGAGATGTGTTTCTAATCAGAGTACTTCATTAATGAGTTGTAACCAATCAAGAAAACACCACAAAGCACATATATTTCTATTGTAAGTGTTTCTAATCAGAATTCTTCATTAATGGATGGCAACCAATCAAGAAAACAGCACAAAGCACTTATACTTCTATGAGAAGTGTTTCTAATCAGAGTACTTCATTAATGGGTTGTAACCAATCAAGAAAACACCACAAAACACTTATATTTCTATTGTAAGTGTTTCTAATCAGAGTACTTCATTTATGGGTGGTAACCAATCAAAAAAACACCACAAAGCACTTATACTTCTATGAGAAGTGTTTCTAATCAGAGTACTTCATTAATGGGCGATAACCATTCAAGAAAACACCACAAAGCACTTATACTTCTATGAGAAGTGTTTCTAATCAGAGTACTTCATTAATGGGCGATAACCATTCAAGAAAACACCACAAAGCACTTCTATGAGAAGTGTTTCTAATCATAGTAATTCATTAATGAGTTGTAACCAATCAAGAAAACACTACAAAGCACGTATACTTCTATGAGAAGTTTTTTTAATCAGAGTACTTCTTTTGTGAGTGGTAACCAATCGAGAAAACACCACAAAGCACTTATACTTCTATGAGAAGTGTTTCGAATCAGAGTAATTCCTTTGTGGGTGTTAACCAATCAAGAAAACACCACAAAGCATTTATATTTCTAATGTAAGTGTTTCTAATCATAGTACTTCATTTATGGGTGGTAACCAATGAAGACAACACCACAAAGCACTTGTACTTCTGTGAGAAGTGTTTCTAATCAAAGTTCTTCATTAATGGGCGATAACCATTCAAGAAAACACCACAAAGCACTTATACTCCTATGAGAAGTGTTTTTAATCAGAGTATTTCATTTATGGGAGGTAACCAATCAAGAAAACATCTCAAAGCACTTATACCTCTATGAGAAGTGTTTCTAATCAAAGTACTTCATTAATGGATGATAACAATACAAGAAAACACCATAAAGCACTTATACTTCTATGAGAAGTTTTTCTAATTAGAGTAACCAATGAAAACAACACCACAAAGCACTTATACTTCTATGAGAAGTGTTTCTAATCAGACTAATTCCTTTATGAGTGGTTACCAATCAATAAAAAAACACAAAGCACTTATACTTCTATGAGAAGTGTTTCTAATTAGAGTACTTCATTTATGGGTAGTAACCAATCAATAAAACAGCACAAAGCTCTTATACTTCTATGAGAAGTGTTTCTAATCAGAGTACTTCATTAATGGATGGTAACCAATGAAGAAAACAACACAGATCACTTATACTTTTATGAGAAGTGTTTCTAATCAGATTACTTAATTAATGGGTTGTAACCAATCAAGAAAACACCACAAAGCACTTATATTTCTATTGTAAGTGTTTCTAATCAGAATACTTCATTAATGGATGGTAACCAATCAAGAAAATAGCACAAAGCACTTATACTTTTATGACAAGTGTTTCTAATCAGAGTACTACATTAATGGGTTATAACCAATCAAGAAAACACCACAAAGTACTTATATTTCTATTGTAAGTGTTTCTAATCAGAGTACTTCATTTATGGGTGGTAACCAATCAAAAAAATACCACAAAGCACTTATACTTCTATGAGAAGTGTTTCTAATCAGAGTACTTCATTAATGGGCGATAACCATTCAAGAAAACACCACAAAGCACTTCTATGAGAAGTGTTTCTAATCATAGTAATTCATTAATGAGTTGTAACCAATCAAGAAAACACTACAAAGCACGTATACTTCTATGAGAAGTTTTTCTAATCAGAGTACTTCTTTTGTGAGTGGTAACCAATCTAGGAAACACCACAAAGCACTTATACTTCTTTGAGAAGTGTTTCAAACCAGAGTACATCATTTATAAATGGTAAACAATCAAGAAAACACCGCAAATAACTTATACTTCTATGAGAAGTGTTTCTAATCAGAGTAATTCTTTTGTGGGTGTTAACCATTCAAGAAAACACCACAAAGCAATTATACTCCTATGAGAAGTGTTTCTAATCAGAGTACTTCATTTATGGGTGGTAACCAATGAAGACAACACCACAAAACACTTGTACTTCTGTGAGAAGTGTTTCTAATCAAAGTTCTTCATTAATGGGCGATAACCATTCAAGAAAACACCACAAAGCACTTATACTCCTATGAGAAGTGTTTTTAATCAGAGTACTTCATTTATGGGAGGTAACCAATCAAGAAAACATCTCAAAGCACTTATACCTCTATGAGAAGTGTTTCTAATCAAAGTACTTCATTAATGGATGATAACAATACAAGAAAACACCATAAAGCACTTATACTTCTATGAGAAGTTTTTCTAATTAGAGTAACCAATGAAAACAACACCACAAAGCACTTATACTTCTATGAGAAGTGTTTCTAATCAGATTACTTAATTAATGGGTTGTAACCAATCAAGAAAACACCACAAAGCACTTATATTTCTATTGTAAGTGTTTCTAATCAGAATACTTCATTAATGGATGGTAACCAATCAAGAAAATAGCACAAAACACTTATACTTCTATGACAAGTGTTTCTAATCAGAGTACTACATTAATGGGTTGTAACCAATCAAGAAAACACCACAAAGCACTTATATTTCTATTGTAAGTGTTTCTAATCAGAGTACTTCATTTTTGGGTGGTAACCAATCAAGAAAACACCACAAAGCACTTATACTTCTATGAGAAGTGTTTCTAATCAGAGTACTTAATTAATAGGCGATAACCATTCAAGAAAACACCACAAAGCACTTCTATGAGAAGTGTTTCTAATCATAGTAATTCATTAATGAGTTGTAACCAATCAAGAAAACACTACAAAGCACGTATACTTCTATGAGAAGTTTTTCTAATCAGAGTACTTCTTTTGTGAGTGGTAACCAATCGAGGAAACACCACAAAGCACTTATACTTCTTTGAGAAGTGTTTCAAACCAGAGTACATCATTTATAAATGGTAAACAATCAAGAAAACACCGCAAATAACTTATACTTCTATGAGAAGTGTTTCTAATCAGAGTAATTCCTTTGTGGGTGTTAACCATTCAAGAAAACACCACAAAGCAATTATACTCCTATGAGAAGTGTTTCTAATCGGAGTACTTCATTTATGGGTGGTAACCAATGAAGACAACACCACAAAACACTTGTACTTCTGTGAGAAGTGTTTCTAATCAAAGTTCTTCATTAATGGGCGATAACCATTCAAGAAAACACCACAAAGCAGTTATACTCCTATGAGAAGTGTTTCTAATCAGAGTACTTCATTTATGAGTGGTTACCAATCAAGAAAACACCACAAAGCACTTATACTTCTATGAGAAGTGTTTCTAATCAAAGTACTTCATTAATGGGTGGTAACAATACAAGAAAACACCAAAAAAAACTTATACTTCTATGAGAAGTTTTTCTAATCAGTACTTCATTTATGGGTGGTAACCAATCAAAAAAATACCACAAATCACTTGTAGTTCTATGAGATGTGTTTCTAATCAGAGTACTTCATTAATGGATGGTAACCAATCAAGAAAACAACACAGAGAACTTATACTTCTATGAGAAGTGTTTCTAATCAGAGTACTTCATTAATGGGTTGTAACCAATCAAGAAAATACCACGAAGCACTTATATTTCTATTGTAAGTGTTTCTAATCAGAATACTTCATTAATGGATGGTAACCAATCAAGAAAACAGCACAAAGCACTTATACTTCTATGAGAAGTGTTTCTAATCAGAGTACTTCATTAATGGGTTGTAACCAATCAAGAAAACACCACAAAGCACTTATACTTCTATGAGAAGTGTTTCTAATCAAAGTACTTCATTAATGGGTGGTAACAATACAAGAAAACACCAAAAAAAACTTATACTTCTATGAGAAGTTTTTCTAATCAGAGTACTTCATTTATGGGTGGTAACCAATCAAAAAAAATACCACAAAGCACTTATACTTCTTTGAGAAGTGTTACTAACCAGAGTACATCATTTATTAATGGTAAACAATTAAGAAAACACCACAAATCACTTATACTTCTATGAGAAGTGTTTCTAATCAGAGTAATTCCTTTATGGGTGTTAACCAATCAAGAAAACACCACCAAGCATTTATTTTTCTAATGTAAGTGTTTCTAATCATAGTACTTCATTTATGGGTGGTAACCAATGAAGACAACACCACAAAGCACTTGTACTTCTGTGAGAAGTGTTTCTAATCAAAGTTCTTCATTAATGGGCGATAACCATTCAAGAAAACACCCCAAAGCACTTATACTTCTATGAGAACTGTTTCTAATCAGAGTACTTCATTTATGGGTGGTAACCAATCAAGAAAACACCACAAAGCACTTATATTTCTATGAGAAGTGTTTCTAATCAAAGTACTTCAGTAATGAGTGATAGCAATACAAGAAAACACCATAAAGCACTTATACTTCTATGAGAAGTTTTTCTAATCAGAGTACTTCATTTATGGGTGATAATCATTCAAGAAAACACCAACAAAGCACTTATACTTCTATGAGAAGTGTTTCAAATCACAGTACTTCATTTCTGAGTGGTAACCAATCAAGAAAAACCACAAGGCACTTATACTTCTATGAGTAATGTTTCTAATCAGAGTACTTCATTTATGAGTGGTAAATAATCAAGAAAACACTACAAAGCACTTATATTTCTATTGTAAGTGTTTCTAATCAAAATACTTCCTTTATGGGTGGTAACCAATCAAACAAACACCACAAAGCACTTATACTTCTATGAGAAGTGTTTCTAATCAGAGTAATTCCTTTATGAGTGGTAACCAATCAATAAAACAGCACAAAGCACTTATACTTCTATGAGAAGTGTTTCTAATCAGAGTACTTCATTTATGGGTGGTAACCAATCAATAAAACAGCACAAAGCACTTATACTTCTATGAGAAGTGTTTCTAATCAGAGTACTTCATTAACGGGCGATAACCATTCAAGAAAACACCACAAAGCACTTCTATGAGAAGTGTTTCTAATCATAGTAATTCATTAATGAGTTGTAACCAATCAAGAAAACACTACAAAGCACGTACACTTCTATGAGAAGTTTTTCTAATCAGAGTACTTCTTTTGTGAGTGGTAACCAATCGAGAAAACACCACAAAGCACTTATACTTCTATGAGAAGTGTTTCAAACAAGAGTACATCATTTATGAATTGCAAACAATCAAGAAAACACCACAAATCACTTATAGTTCTATGACAAGTGTTTCTAATCAGAGTAATTCCTTGGTGGGTGTTAACCAATCAAGAAAACACCACAAAGCATTTATATTTCTAATGTAAGTGTTTCTAATCATAGTACTTCATTTATGGGTGGTAACCAATTAAGACAACACCACAAAGCACTTGTAGTTCTATGAGAAGTTTTTCTAATCAGAGTAATTCCTCTATGAGTGGTAACCAATCAATAAAACAGCACAAAGCACTTATACTTCTATGAGAAGTGTTTCTAATCACAGTACTTCATTTCTGGGTGGTAACCAATCAAGAAAAACCACAAGGCACTTATACTTCTATGAGTAATGTTTCTAATCAGAGTACTTCATTAATGGGCGATAACCATTCAAGAAAACACCACAAAACACTTATACTTCTATGAGAAGTGTTTCTAATCAGAGTACTTCATTTATGGGTGGTAACCAATAAAAAAAACACCACAAAGCACTTATACTTCTATTAGAAGTGTTTCTAATCAAAGTACTTCATTAATGGGTGATAACAATACAAGAAAACACCATAAAGCACTTATACTTCTATGAGAAGTTTTTCTAATCAGAGTACTTCATTTATGGGTGATAACCATTCAAGAAAACACCAACAAAGCACTTATACTTCTATGAGAAGTGTTTCAAATCACAGTACTTCATTTCTGGGTGGTAACCAATCAAGAAAAACCACAAGGCACTTATACTTCTATGAGTAATGTTTCTAATCAGAGTACTTCATTTATGAGTGGTAACCAATCAAGAAAACACCACAAAGCACTTATACTTCTATGAGAAGTGTTTCTGATCAGAGTAATTCATTTGTGGGTGGTAAACAATCAAGAAAACACCACAAAGCACTTATATTTCTATTGTAAGTGTTTCTAATCAGAATACTTCCTTTATGGGTGGTAACCAATCAAAAAAACACCACAAAGCACTTATACTTCTATGAGAAGTGTTTCTAATCAGAGTACTTCATTTATGGGTGGTAACCAATCAATAAAACAGCACAAAACACTTATACTTCTATGAGAAGTGTTTATAATCAAAGTACTTCATTAATGGATGGTAACCAATCAAGAAAACAACACAAAACACTTATATTGTAAGTGTTTTTAATAAGAGTACTTCATTTATGGGTGGTAACCAATCAAGAAAACACCCCAAAGCGCTTATACTTTTATGAGAAGTGTTTCTAATCATAGTACTTTATTTATGTGTGATAATCATTCTAGAAAACACCACAAAGCACTTATACTTCTATGAGCAGTGTTTCTAATCAGAGTATTTCATTTATGTGTGATAACCATTCAAGAAAACACCACAAAACACTTATACTTATATGAGAAGTGTTTCTAATCAGAGTACTTCATTTATGAGAGGTAGCCAATCAAGAAAACACCACAAAGCACTTATGCTTCTATGAGAAGTCTTTCTAATCAGAGTACTTCATTTATGGGTGATAACCATTCAAGAAAACATCACAAAGCACTTATACTTTATGAGAAGTATTTCTAATCAAAGTACTTCATTCATGAGTGGTAACCAATTAAGAAAACACCACAAAATACTTACACTTCTATGAGAAGTGTTTCTAATAAGAGTACTTCAATTATGAGTGGTAACCAATTAAGTAAACAACACAAAGCATTTATGCTTCCATGAGAAGTATTTCTAATCGAAGTAATTAATTTATGAGTGATAATCATTCAAGAAAACACCACAAAATACTTACACTTCTATGAGAAGTGTTTATATTCAGAGTACTACATTTATGAGTGGTAACCAATCAAGAAAACACCACAAAGCAGTTATGCTTCTATGAGAAGTGTTTCAAATCAGAGTACTTCATTTATGTGTGATAACCATTCAAGAAAACACCACAAAACACTTATACTTCTATCCACTAGCAGATGTACATATGTGTACATTTAGTGAAGCACCCAAATTTTTTCCTTGTAGCAAATAAAAATAGAGACTTTTTAGGTATATGCCTCCTTTATGCATATATGTCTAGTGTTGTGCCACCAACCGTTCGGGTCCCGCCCGACCCGGTCCGCCTGTGCTTTTTACCCGCCCGACCCGCTCGTTGACCAAACCCGTTGAAACCCGGACGGGTCGCGGGTGCGGGTCTAAGGGCGGGTTTGGGTGGCGCCCTTGGAAAATTGTCCGTTTAAACTCACCCGTTCTAAACCCGTGTCAGAACCCGTCCCGCCCGACCCGCCCCGCCCGCCCGTTTGACCCGTCAACGGTAAAATTTCAAAAAAAAAATTGAATTTTATAGGAGGGAGACCCGTTACCAGCCGTTTTATAGGAGGGAGACCCGTTACCAGCCGTTTTATAGGAGGGAGACCCGTTAAATTCATTTGTACTTTTTCAAATATGATTTTTTAGATTTTTTGTGAATTTTTTTAAGATTTTTTTGAAGTTATTTCAATTTTCGAATCAAAACATACCACATTTTCATATTTAAAAAAACCCTTGCCCGCCGGTCCCACCCGCCTGCCCGTCCCACCCATTTGACCCAACGGTCTGAGGGCGGGTTTGGGTCACCCTTCCCAAACCCATTCATCCCAACCCGTCGCTCGTCCACCCGTTCTCCAAACCCGTCCGCATGTCCCGTTAGCACAACACTATATATGTCCCGTTGTCCATAAATTAACTCCATATGAAAATTTAGAGCTGAAATTCTCAGACAATAATTATTGTGTTCAGAATTTTGATAATAATTTCAAATCAAGCTTAAATTAAAAAATATAAATTATTGTAAGAAATGTTGGTCTTCTAATCAAATTTCACGCAGTTGAATATAACAGCCCTATTAATGTATGCTGGATGTTCCGGGTTTCGGATCTTTACACCTTGTAACAAATCCCCGTTTACTAACCAACCATGAGAGCACAGCGTAGACAAACGAGAAAAAACAAAGAGGAAGGAAATTGCTTCCATGTTCTTCGAATTACTTTTTCTTACCTCTCTGAGATATATTCCCACAATAAAACTTCCCTCCAATTCTCTCTCTTCTCATTTTCTAGTGTTTTCTTCTAGATTTCGCTTCCATTGCATCTGTTTTTCGTTTTTGCGCTCATTTTGGTATTCTAAATAAACCGAAGGCTCAAATTTCCGGTTTCGTAAAGAATCACGCTCGAATTTGATCTCGCCTGATTTCCGGACGTTTTTAGAAACGACCGACAAGAAGATAGAATTTGGATGAATCTAGGGTTTCGACCTTGGATCTATTAAGGTACGCAAAAATGTGTTAAGTTTAATTGATTTTATAATTTTAGATTTGGGTTTTCTTGTTTCGCAACTGCGAAGAGGCACGATGCTGGAGCCGTTGAATTTGAATATTTTTCTCTTATGTTAATACGGTGATTTAGCTGATTGAACAGAGTTGAATGTAACGTAGAAATATGACAAACATTTAGATCCGAGGATAGCTATTGTATTATTTGATGTCCGGTACTAGGCTTTAACAACAGTCCATGTTCCCTTTAAGCTGTAGCTAGAAAAAACAAATAAGGAGCATAAAATGGAAAGATCCTTTCAATAGGTATGATGCCATACTGGTATTATGACCATTGCTGTGTTGTGCCTAATGTTTGTTATTTAGTTACATCTTTGGTTGGTACACTTCTAATTTCACTCTATGCTTGAGAGTAGGCTAGTCTCTGGCTACAATACTTATTAAGTTATAAATATATCCATAATATGTATTGATATGGGGATTAGCATATTTACTCAAGAGTCCTTCACTTTGTGCACCTTTTATTTATATGTGCACAACAATAATTCTTTTGACCACTGTAATTTCTTAGGTTTGAAGTGGTTGTGGGGGTATTCAGTTAATATGAGACATGTATAATTGCTCCAGCTATTACAACAAATACCCATTTATCGTCCGCCTCCAAATTCTATATCATGGCTAAGACACCTAGACACAGGTTTTATCTTTTCTTTTGCTCATTTCTGCACCATTATAAACCACCAACATACAGACGAAGAAAAAAAATAGACATCATGAATCATTGATTCAGTCCTGGAACTGTACCAACAAACTCATGAGGACTCCACTTGTTGACTGATACTGAGTTTAACGCCTAATTATTTATGCAAGTTTACACTAGGTACCAAATTTGCTATCCACCCTTTGTTTTAAACTTAGTCTTGATGCTCAAAGGACAGGTTTTTTTCATGAATTGTGCGTGCTCAGCCATGACTGTGTAATATGTATTCACAGTACTGAATTATCAATTCTTGCATGAGACCTCTTCTTTTCATAATTTAAACTTAACTTAATTGTATATATATCGAACTTCAGTAGTGTTTATAGGAGATCAAACGAGAACATGAGATTGGTTATAACTACTGTTATTGGAGCAGTAATTGGGTTTTGCATTGGCATCTCTTTTCCTTCAGTTAGCATCACAAAGGTATACCTTCATTTTTAGAAAATATTGTTGTTACCAAGTAAAGCCACCCAATTGAGCCTAGAATATTGGATACTTCTATTCTGAAAAAAGTTGGAAATTTTGCAATTACCTAATATCACTTAATGCAATATACGTGTTGATCGCATGAGAATTTTTTTCTTTTTTTTTGGTGTATGGACATTACCAAATGTCTTCTATAAAGCTTTCTACAACAACCCAGCTTAATTCTAGTTCACTGCAAAGAGACATGTTCTCAACTTAAAAATTTTATAAGGATTGGTAGCTAAATCAACGTATAGACATTTAATTTTCTTTCCAACAAATAGCAAAAGAAAAGTTAGTGTAGCTCAAATCATCTTTTAGAATGGTTATTCTTTGATCATACAAAATCTGGGGACTTATCTTAGTATTATTTTCTTTTGGTTCAAACTGATCAATGCTTTGTGGTGGGTTCAACATTTAATTGGGGCCTTTGGATGTTCTGTTTCTCTTTTAGTTTGCAAACATGCCCAATTTTAGTTTGCAAATTATTCGAAAACCAAGGTTAAGAAAAAAAATATCACCAAGTTCCGATAACAATTATTTAAATGTAGAAGCCTGTAACTAATTTGTGTTGCTCTTTGTAGTTCAATTACACTTTATTCTGGGTACTATTGTCATTACATTGCAGAACATACATGCAATATCAGTAAGCTACTGAGTGGGCCAATATGTTGCTCTTTTGTAGTTCAATTGCGCTTTATTTTGGTTACTATTGTCATTACATTGCAGAACATGCAATATCAGTGCTACTGAGTGGGTCTTATTGGCGAATAAACTAAGGGTTGGGAACATTAGAAATGTTGTTGCTATTCCCAAACCAGACATGTTGGCATAATTTATTAGGGAGTCAAGAAGGCTTTGGAGTGCTTAAAAGTATTTGGACACGAGTTGCATAAAGATAAATCAGGAGATCATCTTTTACATTGAATATTAAGAATGAATTATTTGCAGCTTCACTTCCCCACAAGTATAATATCTTATGTGGAAGATAAGAGCTCAGGCATATCGACTCAAGCCATCCTTAACCGCGCTTGGGAAAATGCGAAGAATAATAGAGAAAATGACAGTCATTTAAATTCCAACAATACTAGGGTATGCTATTATTTCTTTTTAAAATGAAGTTTGATTTCCATTAAAAACCTTGACCATATTGTGGAAGTATCAATATAACTCTCTCAAAAGGAAAAATTTTATTCTGATCTTGGGCATTTTGTGGAGAACATCTAATCTGAAGTTTTGAACTTGGTTAGGTCCACAATCTGGATCTCAACTTAACCTGTCAGATCTGAACATTAGTGGGCTGAATTGAGTCAACTGAGAGATTACTACGAACATTGCCTAATGTATATATTCCCTAATTTTCCGAGATTGGTTCCACTTCCCATTCATACACCAAAACTGGACCTTTTCTTGGTGGTTCAGAATTCTAGAACTGATTTCCCATATGAGCAACACCACTCCCAAATAAAACCAATGAAGCATCATTTATAACCTATGTGATGTTTGCTTGGCTCTTTAGTCTTTACAACTTAGCTTTGAAAGTCCTGATAAACCTTAACCTCAATTGAGCACTTATCTCTCTTCAACCAATATTACTGACACCAAGGCAAGTAGTGTTGAAAATTGATGTGTTTTCTAGTGTCTCGTAGGACCTAGGTGCAAATGGGTTACTACAGAATAGTTCAGGCAGAATAGTTTACGAGGTTAAGTGCAACAATGAGTTGTAAGACTATGTAAGTCCAAGTGGGTTTGCAATAAAATAACTTTTAATCATTTTTATATATGATATCAGAGCGATCGGGTTAGAGCGACCAAGTTAGGGTTAGCCATCGAGAAAAGAAAACCGTGAGTCAGATCGCATTGCCAAGCTATCGCCTCTCCACTTGCGTGCGCATCGCCACTCAAGCAGCTCCATTCGCTAATCGCCAGATCGAGTAGGTTGCCACTCAAAATCGCGCTCGAGTCACATCGTCGTTAAAACTCCAGCTTAGCGTCCTTTCTCTTCGGTTTCTCTCTCTTCTTCTTAGGAACAAGCCATCTAGGGTTTGCTCTTTTGTGACTGATTTGGCCAGCGTGGGGGCCTATACCCCACGATACCCGTTGGAGGGTGGATCGGCATAGATCTCGGTTTAGATGGCTGATTAAGTCGAGATTGAGTCAAGGAAAAGAAAGTAAGGGTAGAGATGAATCAAAGCTAGACCTTGAGGTACAAGGTCGAGTATTGAAGAAGAAGAAGGAGGAGGTCCGATTGTGATCGATGGTAGAGGACAAATCGGGCAAGGGCAAGAATCTCATGGAGGAGATATTGGGGAAACTGAGTGCTTGTCTCGGTCTTGATGCGAGCATTCAGTGGCTGTGAGCGAGAGTGCAGCAAAGTCAGCTCCTAGGATATAGCTCCCACCTATGGACACGAAACTCGAGGGGCCGACATCGTATTTGAGTTGGTCTCGTTGAGTGAGATACATACTGGAGGGGAAGAATGACGTAGACCAAGGAAAGAAATATGAGATGGATTCCGATTGTGATTTCGAATTGATTTGATAGATTTTAACAAGATTTATCTTCAAGATCACTTTGTGTGCACTCCAAGTTATCTAGATTATTTTTTCTATTTTCTGTCTTTTATTTTCATAGCATTTAATTATCGTATCTTTCAATTATTTCTTTCAGTTATTGCTTTTTTTGGAATCCAGACACTTGTCGCCTATATAAAGGATCTTAGTCATTTGTATCAATTATCTCTTGTTTAATAAAACTTTCAGTATGTTAAGAATTTCAAGAATTCTGCTTTTTGCTACTTAGCATGTTACTTGTTTTCTTTTTGTTTCTATTTCGCTAAATCAGTTATCGCAGCCTGTCCTCGCAGATGTGTGATTTAGAATTCGTTGTGCGCCAAGTGGTATCAGAGTAAGTTTAACAATCATTTTCGCGCTTGCGTGAAGTTATCTCCGACAACCGCCAATCATCAACCATCATTGTCTTGTGCGAAGTTGTATCTCCGAAACTGCCAAAACATCATATCTCATCACCGCTTCCACACCCTAACATACTCCATCACAATATATTCTCATCACCAAAGCCTTCACCATGATAGATCCAAACATCCTAGCTATTCTTGATGAAATGCGACAAGCCCGTGAAGAAAAACGACGAGACCAACAACAATACATGCAACAACTCATTGAAGTATGTGCGCTTGTTCCCGTACGTACCAACCAAGATCCTGTCCGAGCCAATCATCTAGTTCGGGAACACAATCGAAATCAGTCTCTCATGATATCCGAGTAGAATTCCAGCCTTTTCAAAAATTCTCAAACTCGAGGAGAAAATAGATGAGCCAACTTCAGATGAGGTTTTTGAATTCTTGAGTTCGACAAATGAGATTGTCAAGTTCTCAAATTCGACAAATGAGATTCTCAGGTTCTTGTGTTCGAAAGATGAGGTTCCCGAGCTCTCTGATTTGACAAAGGAGCATCCCGAGCGCTCGAGCACAAACAACAAGGGTCTCGATTTTTCGAGTTTGAAAGGCACTATCATCGAGTTTCCATGTTCAATAAGCGGAGTTCTTGAAATTGAAAGTTTTTCTCGAGAATTACAAGAAAGCAAAGAGTGCGAACAAGCACCCGAAGGAGAGAGTTTCTTAGGAAGAAATTCACGAGGATGATCTCGAGCTTGATTTCGAAGAAATTTGTGAGAATTGACCTCAAATATGTTTTCGAGTATACTGAGGAAGTCTACAAGAATGATTCTAAGTATGTTTTCGATGGTACCGAGGAGAAGATCTGCGAGTATGATCTCGACTATCTTATCGAAGATGTCAAGAAGGAAATACACGAGGCCGATATCGAAGATTTTCTCGAGTTCGGAGAGTTGTTCAGAGGATCACGAGAAGATGTGGAGTACTTCGAGTTTGAAGTCTTTTCGAGAAGCTGCCGAGTATCTCGAGTCCAAAGAGTACTATCAAGAATATCAAGACGAAGGACTGATCGAGTTTAAACCCGAAGAAAGTATTATGGACTAGTCGAATCCGAACCACCACCTACACGGACTCTTGCTTCGAACCTTCCCCCACCCTGTATTGTTGGAACCACCTCCACCACCCGAATCACCTTCCGAGCTGTCATCTGATAGTAGAGCCAAGTTTGAGGTCAAGATTTTCATCAACCGGGAGAGTATGACGCAGACCAAGGAAAGAAATATGAGACAGATTGATTTGATGGATCTTATCAAGGTATATCTCCAAGATTACTTTGCGTGCACTTCAAGTTATCTAGATTATTTTCCAATTTTCTGCCTTTTATTTTCTTAGCATTTAATTACCATATCATTCAGTTATTTCTTTCGATTGTTGTTTTCTTTGGGACCAAGGCACTTGTCGCCTATATAAGAGACCATAGTTATTTGTATCAATCATCTCTTGTTTAATGAAATTTTCAATATGTTAAGAATGTCGAGAATTCTGCTTTTTGCTACTTAGCACGTCACTTGTTTTTTCTTTATTTATATTCCACTAAACCAGTTATCGCAGTCTGTCCTCGCGAAGTTGTGATTTGGGACCTGTTGTGCGTTAAAAAACCTAGAGGGGTATCGATCGGAGAGAAGGTCGAACCAGCTGAGGATACTTCGAAAAAAATTGAGTAGAAGTCCACTCACATGGTTGTATACATTTGGCTTCTGAGTTCTATGACTCCATCTATTGCATCCACCCTAGATAGCATAGAGCAAGTTAAGGATGTCTGGGAGAAGCTAATGAGTATTTATGATGGTGTGGGGAACAAGATGAGAGTCTACTAAATGAAGAGGGAGATCTCTGCGACAGTTGAGAGAGAGAGGACTGTGCATGAATATGCTAATGTTTTACATGTTCTTTCCTTTCATGTGAACCTCTTATCCACTAGTGTCATTATTCTCTAACTAAATTGTGTTGTTTGTTTTAATATTCCTAAGATGATCTTTCAAGAGAAGCGAACGAGCATGGGACTTGGGATTGGCACATGGCATAGTGGATTATGGTACCTGGATAGAGAAGGGATAAACTCAGCCCTTTCATCTATTGTGGAGTAATCAGGAGTTAGAAGGAGTGTGAACTTGTTGCTGCTTCATGACAGGCGTCTTTATTTGAAAATGCTAATAAGAATAAACTTATGTGTGATGCTTGTGAGTTTGGAAAGCATGTTAGGAGTTCATATGTTACTTCTGGAGTTAGTAGTTCATGTGTTTTTTATTTGATACATTCTGATGTATGAGGCCTTGTTTCACACTGTTATGAATGATTTTAGGTATTTCGTGATTTTTATAGATTGTTGTTCTCGTGTGATTTGGATTTATTTAATGAGAAACAAAAGTGATGTTTTTGCTTGTTTTAAGGATTTTCACAAAGGGGTTCATACTCAATATGAGACGGTGGTGAAAACATAGAGGCATAAATAGGATATAGTATACCAAAAAGGCAATTTGGAAGTACTTGTCAGTCCAGAGATACATCATCAAATCGCTTATCTTATACACCAGAGCAAATGGGAGAAAAATGTAGCAGTAGAACGAAAAAACATACATCTCCTTGAGACAACTCAGAGTATGATTATCTCGATGAATGTCCCCGAGTACTTGTGGGGGCAAACAGCCTTGACAGTTGTCCAATTGATCAATAAGATGCCATCAAGTGTGTTAGATTGAAAATATCCATTCGAGGTATGGAGGAGTACAAATGAAGATATTCTTTCTTTGAGAAGATTTGGTCGTGTGTGCTTTGTACAGAATAATCGATCAAATGTGGAAAAATTGGATTCAAAGGCGATAAAGTGTCTTTTTTGGATACCCAGCTACTCGGAAGGATTATGTTTGTTGGAGTCTAGTTGAGATGAGATTGTTTGTTAGTATGAATGTCACATTTTCGGAGATCCATGCTATCCCTATGAAGTGACCTCACCTTTTGGAGATTCACTCGATACATGGAGTACGAGGCAGAGGAGGAGAGTGGCGGTGGAGGTGTGAAGAAGATGGCAAGTATAGGTGGCATTTCTTGTCCTGTGACGATTAAGGAGTTCCCCATTGTGCAATTCAGAGGGGGTGGAACTCATGAACCTGAAGATGGTGGAACTTAGGTTTAGGGGAGCTGAGAGTGTATGCGAGAAGAACGAAAGAGAATGAGGGTACAGTACCTCTGGTGTCGACTATGCCAAATGAGCCAATTGTGCCAAGTTTCTCGTCCTTGCCTTCTCTGACTCTTGAGACACCTACACCATCCACCCGAAACTCAGAGTATGCATATGATATGATTTCTCTTTCCCCTTCATCTCCTCTTTCTATACGGCGAACTGCTCGTAGCAATGTGGGAGTTCTCTTGATAGTTGGGGTTCTTCACGTGTCTCACATGATATTGCTCGATTTGTCTCTTATTCTAACATATACTTGTAATTGCATCTTTGGATACTATCTCTATTCGTAAGTGTTGACAGGTTGTTAAAGAGCACCAAAAGTGAAAACAAACTACGTAGAAGAACTTGGGGCAATCAATATAAACGAGACTTGAGAGCTTATGCCACTACCGTCGGGTAAGAAGGCAGTTGGATGCAAATGGATTTTCACTGCGAAACAAAGCTCTGAGGATCGTGTTGAGTGTTACAAAACACGACTGGTGGCAAAGGAGTACAGTCAGACCTGTGGCATTGACTATGATGAGACGTCTGCATCTGTGGCAAAGATGAGCACAGTGCGAACACTTATTTCTTTGCCACAAATAGAGAGTGGCACCACCTCAACATGAAGAATGTCTTTCTTCATAGTGATTTGCTGGAGGTGCCACCAAGTTTTGGCACAAATCAGACAGTTGGTAAGGTGTATAGGTTCAAGAAGTTACTTTATGATTTGGAGCAATCTCCTTGAGCCTAGTTTGGCAAATTTAGGAGGGCTATGGTGGGCTTGGAGTATCAGCAAATCAACGCGGACCATACAATGTTTTTTAGACGGAACAAAGATCACATTACGGTACTGGCTGTGTATGTGGATGATATGATCATCATTGGAATGATGAGAAGGTGATTGCTTAGCTGAAGGTAAAATTGGGAAAGAAACTTGAGGTAAAGGACTTGGGACAATTTAGATACTTCTTGGAGTTGATGTGGCCTACGGTGAGAAGGGGATTGTTCTATTTCAACGAAAATATGTGCTAGATCTACTCATGGAGACATGAATGTTGGGTTGTAAGCCCGCAGTTGTGCTCATTGATCAGAAGTCCAAGCTGAATGTAGAGGCAGGTGAGCCAATTGACAGAGAGTTGTACCAAAGAATGGTGGATCGATTGATTTATTTGAGTCAAATTCGTTCAGGTATATCCTTCGCCATAAGTGCGGTGAGTCACTACATGCATTGCCCAAGAAGGGTCATATGGATGCAGTGTACCATGCTCTGAGATATTAAAAGAGCGTACCAGGGAAAATGTTGTTTTTCGAGAGAAATGAGCACTTGTGATTCATATTGGGCTAGTTGTGTTGATGACATGAAGTCTGGATATTGCATGCTTGTAGGAGGCTATTTGGTCTCCTCGAAGAGTAAGAAGCAACCAGTAGTTGTGAGGTTTGTCGCTGAGGCAGAGTACAGTGTCATGCCCTTAAAAGTTGCAGAGATGTCATGGTTGAGAACTTCATTGATGGAGCTCAAGATCGACCAATGAGCCTTAATGAAGCTTTGGTGTGACAACAAGGCTGCAATTAATATTGCAAACAACTCCGTGCAGCACAACCGAACCAAACATGTGGAGATTAATAGATTCTTCATCAAGGAGAAACTGAATAATGAACTATTGGAATTGTGACATGTAGTCACTAGAGAGCAAGTGACTGACTGTCTCACAAAAGGATTTAGTTTGCTATTTGATTAGATGTTGCGACAACATAGATTTGATGGATATTTTTCGTTCATCTTGAGAATGAGTGTTGAGCATTGATGTTTTTAGTCTTGTAGGGACCTAGGTGCAAATGAGTTATTACAGGATAGTTTAGGGATTAAGTGCAAGATTGAGTTGTAAAACTATTAAGTCCAAGAGAGTTTTCAATAAAATAATTTTTAATCATTTTTCTACAAGTAATATGACGTTTGCATACTGATACCTGACCTGAGAAGTGCCCTTATAATTTATTTTTGTTTGGTTTGGTACTAACAGAAGCTTAAGATTGATGAATTTTCTATGCAGATATACGTTCCAACAAATCCAAGGGGGGCAGAGAGACTTGCTCCTGGTATAGTGGTACAAGAGTCAGATTTATACCTACGTCGGTTGTGGGGTGACCCTAATGAGGTATCGCATATAACAACTACATATTATTTTGTGTAAGAGTTCAATAATGGTGTATGATTTTTACAAAAGCTAGAAAAAAAAAATTGTACTGTTCATTTTCAACAAGGTGTTTTGTTTTTATCAAAATCGTGTGTGTGGTTTTCTTATCTTTTTGTATCATGAGAAGTGAAATAGACAATATTGTTTTTCTTCTTTGTTTATCATTCCATTGCTTATTTGGATTGTTAACAGTGTCAGCTCTTCTGAATATGTAGTGATAACTTTAGTTGTTAATTAAAGGGTACTTCTTTTTGTGTTCAGGATTTGCGAACTAAACATAAGTACCTTGTTACATTCACAGTTGGATATGATCAGAGGCACAATATTGATAAGGCTGTAAAAAAGGTACAAGTTCGTCTATGCTGCTCATGTCAATCACCAGACCAAATGATGCTGGCATGCTACATATCATATTAAAACCGTACTTGACCATTAGTTTGATAACTGTGGCCCTTCTTGTTACTGATCAGTCGTGCTATTAGACGGTCCAGGTTGGTATAATTCAGCACGGACCAGGATAGAATATTGTTCTTGACACTGTATTGATCTCAGTTGTTTTTAAATTTAGGCTTCAGCTTAATTAAAGTTTTTGCATAAACTCTAGAACTAGGCTTTCATTTTTTCTCTTTTCTTTTTTGGCATGAGAGTTCTGAACCATTATTATCATGACCGCTGAAAACTATTTCATTTTATCTTTTGTTACAGTTCTCAGATGATTTTCTGATAATGCTATTCCACTATGATGGAAGGACTAGTGAATGGGATGGGTTTGAGTGGTCAAAGAAGGCCATCCATGTTAGTGGCAGGAAGCAAACTAAATGGTAATATTTCTTTACTCCATAGTTTATGCCCTTCTTCCTCGAGTAAAATGACAATTATTCCAGATGCTATTACAAAATGTGTCAAGCATCAGCGTGTTGTCTCAGTCTCACAGAACTACGGAAAGAACATGTTTTGGTGAGAATATTATTGGGGGAGTTTTTGTTGGGGAGGAAAGGGGGGTGGGCGTGGGGGTACCTGGATAATTCTAATTTTCTACAAAGGTACTGCAAGGCATTTTATTACTCTGCACAACAGAACATTAAGAACTTTATTAACTAGTTGGCTTTCCATATTTGGTCAGGTGGTTTGCAAAAAGATTCTTACATCCGGATATTGTGGCACCCTTTGAATATATTTTTATATGGGATGAAGACCTTGGTGTAGAACACTTCGATGCTGAAAAGTATTATTCTTATTTTTTTCCTTGTTGTCAAATTTATCATATCAGATATTTTAATTGTAGTATTTGTTCCTGTTATTTTTTATGGAGTTGGAGATATATGTATCTACTCTAGCTCTATTTGATGTATAATGTATGAGAGAACAACACCAAAGCCTGGATGTATCTAGTCATGGTTCAAAGCGGGAATCCATATCCGGTGGGGTTCTCCGTAATACGAAATAGTCATCCAATGGTTCACATTACATCGAGATCCGCAAGTTCAATCTCGATGTAATTTGAATCATTAAATGACTATTTCGTATTACGGAATACTCTACCGGATGTGAATTCTCAAAGCGGAGATACTAACCCAGTCCTGTTGGATACCCCTCCTTGGATCATTATCTTTTTCTGATTTTTTTTTTCCTTTGGTCTCGGCATTTTGTTTGGGTTACTTACAGATTTGAGACTTTCCAAGTTTTAAAGTGTCTGACAGGTGAGCACAAAGAATAACCATGATATAGGAGGCCTGGAAGTTGAAGTTGAAGTTGAAGTTGGTATGAATAGCCAGCTAATAACTAACTTTCATCCTATTTTGGATATAAATAAATGGGTAGGTACATAAAATTGGTAAAGAAGCATGGTTTGGAAATATCACAACCCGGCTTGGAGCCAAACCAAGGGCTTACATGGCAAATGACAAAGCGAAGAGGCAATACAGAAGTTCACAAGTAATGTCTGAAGCCATCTTTTTTTCTTTTAACTTTGCTCATTAACACATTTGGTCTGGCATTCTTCGGTTGTGCATTTAATGTCTGAACACTAATTAGGACTCATTGTGCATGAAAGAACAGTTGTAATTCATTTGGCAATAAACGAAAATCCACAAGTAGTTATCACCTTTGTTTTCAGGTTTACTTTTTATTAATGTTTTATTGAATTTCACAGAGACACGATAGAGAGACTTGGCTGGTGTAGTGATGGTCCACTCCTCCCACCTTGTGCGGCGTATGTCCCCTTGATTTTCATTTTTCTAGTTTGCTTTATTTGATTTTGAACGAGTTTTTCTTGTACTGGAACTTGTGAAATCGTACTTTTTTCAGATTTGTAGAGATAATGGCGCCTGTATTCTCCAGAAATTCATGGAGATGTGTATGGCATATGATTCAGGTATTAGCATTTACAACTTGATGACAGCATTTCATGCCAGTAACAAATTCAATTATACCTGGACAGGACTCTTGGTTACCTACATAACAAATAGATTCCATGAAGTGCAGAAATCATTACTTGGTAGCATTCATTGCTTTCCTGTACCTAACCCTAACAAACTGAGCATGACCTTAATCTATTGTGTTTGGAGTGCCCTTCCACTTTTGGTGTGAGATGGAAAGAACTAATGTCTATGACATGCGAATCTATCTGTTTTACTCATAAACATATTTATCATTTCATGTTTGTAGAATGACTTGATTCATGGGTGGGGCCTTGATTTTGCGTTGAGAAAGTGTGTTGAGGTATATTTGGTGTACAAGCACAGCTCTTAAATTGGTAGTTCAATTATTACTGTTATACAGTTATTTATTCTGCATCTTCTGTGTGATAGCCTGCTCATGAGAAAATTGGAGTTGTAGATTCCCAATGGATTGTGCATCAATCAGTCCCTTCACTAGGAAACCAGGTGATTATTTTTCATATTTTGTTTCTTATATAGTTAATAATTTTGTTGTATATGAGATAATATTTACTTTTGAAAATGTGTAAAAAAATAGCCCATGTTACCATATGAAAGACAATTCTTTTAATGATGCACAGAATTCTAATCAAATTTTTTGGTAACTTTTATAATGCAGGGTAAATCGGAAAATGGAAAAGCTCCGTGGGAAGGGGTATGAAAATACAAATCTTTCTTATAACTTCCTATATATTCCAAGTTTAGTTTGTTAAACTGTATGTAAACCATATATTCTGAGTTTGATTCTGTTTAAAACTTGGGTAACAACAACAACAAAGCCTTTGGTCCAAAAAAAGTTGAGGTAAATTGGATTCCATTTCCATGAGAATGACTGAATTTTATTCGCCAAGCCTATCATAACCCTCCTTTTCTGACTTGAGACAAACTATTTCTGACTGGAGACGAACTATGTAAAAAAAAACTACATAGGTGTTCCTAAACTACATAGGCCTGGGACAGGGCTATGTTTAAACTTGGGATATAGAAATGTGCTTTGGATTCTTGATTTGAAGGGAAGCCCTAGCGCAGCGACAAAGCTGTCGCCTTGTGACCAGGACATCACGGGTTCGAGTCGTGGAAACCTCTTGCAAAAATGTAGGAAAAAACTGCGTACAAAGACCCCAAAGTGGTCCAACCCTTCTCCGGGCCTTGCACAAGCAGGAGCTACGTGCACCGGGATGTCCTTTTGTATTATCGATTTCCTAAACAAAAATGTTAAATTTGGATATTCCAAACAGTAGTGCATGTTCCGTCCTTTTTTTTAAAATTAGTACATGTTCCTTTCTAAATCAGACTAGCACAAGGGTCTGTGTGTGAGATAACCGTGCTTCATATGAGTACTGATTTTTTTTTATATGATTTGAATATTTAGGTAAGGGAGAGATGTAGGAAAGAATGGGCAACTTTCAAATCACGGTGGAGTGAGGCTGAGAGAGCATATTACAAGTCGATGGGGATTGTTCTCCCTAACAATACTGTTATTTAATTTATTTATTTTCTTTTCATTTATTATTTCATTTTGTATTTTATTCTGTTCTTCCCCTAGTGATTTTTTTTTTCTCCAATTTTCTATTGGTCACCCTTGTAGTTTACTAAGTAGAAATAGAGATGATAAATTCCATGTAGAGCTTAATAAGACTTCTTTTTGCAATATTGGCTGATTTTCCTTTTTCTGCATCGTAACAAGTATTGTAGGCTGTAGCTATCATTTGTTGTTCTAGTTAGCATTAAATTCACTTTTGTAAGGAAATTCTGTTTAAATTGTGATGCTTATGATTATTCTCGTCTTTAATTATTGTATAACACAACAATATTGGTAAAAGAGTAACAGACTATTTAGGTCAAACTAACAACTCTTATATTGTAAATGGCCAGTTGATAATAAATGGAAAATTCGAAAAATAGAACTTTGATAGAAAAGGGCTACCCGAACAGTTGATAGAAAAGCCGAAAAGGTAAAAATGTTAAAACCATTATATTCGTCTTTCTAAAAAATGTTGAAACAAAACCGCTCTATAAATCTGGATCGGGTAATCCGATAATTAGGACTTCAACTTAACGGCATTCATAGACAGCAATAGAACTGAAGAACAAATGTTTACCTCGACAATGGTTAACTGGTTACACGTACATAGACAACCAATTTGTTACAGAATCTCTCTTATCTCAGTGAAACTGAAGCAATTAATTGCTTAGTACAAAAATATTTCCGTGAACCAAAAAACAGTTATGATTAATACCAAATATGACTTCGGCAAGGCAATCAAATATAACTTCATAAAAACATAACATCATCGTATGTATAAACAAAAAGTTGACTAATATACAAAACATATATAATTTAGCACACTAGTAAATTAGCTATTTAGTACACTATAAGGACGCTATATTAGTAGTAGTTCTTAACAAAAACCTGTATAAGTAACATAGAAGTGACATAAACGGTATTCACTCAATCTCCATATTATCTTCATCCCACCCTGCACATGTATAACCATTTGATTAAATGATATACAAACATGAAATATACATAAAATTATCGCTACATTTATTTGACGAGAACAAATTATCGCTACAAACATGGAGAAAATTATCGCTACATTTACGGGAACAAAGATTTAAAGTAAAAACAATTTTAACTTACCGTCAAAGCAATATTTGACGAGATCACCGGCAATAGTGTTAGGGCGAGGTGAATATGATTTCTCCATGTTCTGCGACACATCATAGCGTACAACATCATCACTAATGAGTCCGCAAAACGCAACAGAATTAGCATGAACACCAACCAAATTCTTACATGAAACTGCCAAACTCTTCTCTCGCGAGATAAATATGGCATTATCATTAATATCCTCTGCAGCTACAAATCTCCTAGTCTCAGTGTTGAACTTGCACACATCAAATTTCTCATAAGATTGGTATTCGCCGCTATCGTCATTCAAAAACAGAACAACTACAATTGTTCCCCTGCAATTAAAAACAGAAGCCGACTCGACGACCTCATCGGGATACATTCGAGGACAAGAAGCCAAAACCTCAAAATCAATAACCGCAGCAACCTCATCAGCCGAAAGCAGATTTACCCGCACCAAACCTTTGTCACTGTCCACTCCGTACAAACAACCATTGTCAAAAAAATAGTTAGAACAGTAAATACCAAAGTCATTGTAGAACCAGGTATTGCATCCCTGCTTTTTCCATACCAGATGGCTGTGGCTCGAGTACTTCTCCCAGAAAAAGAGAGTACCCTTCGAATTCGCATACCCTCCATCGAGTGTGTTGGGGAACGGAACAACGGGTCTCCCACATGTCGAGACTAGAATCGGAGGCAACTCGGTGAAGAATCCAGTGAACAGGTTGAGCAGTGCCATAGTGCAAGGCTGGTAACCGTTTCTCTTTCTCTTCGTCTTTGTCTCTGTCTTCTTCTCCAAAAAAAGGAAGCAATTGACTGTTGAATGGAGGGAGTAACCCTGACGGAGAAGGGAAAGGGGAACAGAGGCAGAGAAGAATTTCCCAGAGGCGGTGTTGAAGAACTCGAACTGATGCGGCTGTGAGATGGAGACAGAGAGAAGCATCCAATCGCGGGGGATGAATACGTCGGCGCGGCTTTTGAGATGGTCGGTGAAGAGACGCCAGTCTTTGCAAACGGCGCGGAAACACACAAAGTCGGTGAGATCGCCGGAGAGGAGCACTTCGGCGATGACCGCCACCAGATCTTTCGGTAGCGACGGCTCCGAGGATCGCGATTGCGATCGTGTTACCACCATTTCGATTCTCGACTCCAATAGAGAGAAGTTGCAAAGTTGTGTTTGACTCCTGGTAAATTTCTGGAATTCATGGAATAGTTGAAGTTGGAATGAGCAGTCAAAAATTCTCCTGCAGTTATGTTGTGTGTACAGTATCGGGCGGTCTGTTCAGTGTTATATTTTGGATAATGTTTTGTAGATATCATATTTGATATCAACTATCAATATCTATTTTATTATGCATTTTTAGTTGAGTTATCGTATACATTATTTAAGTTATAATATATGTTATACCATAACTATTTCAGTACAAAAAATAACATTTATAACTATTTCATTACAAAAAATAGCATGCATAATAACTCAAATAATATACACGATAACACAACTAAAAGTGCATAATAAAATCGATAACATATATAACTATTTCATTACAAAAAATAACATGCATAATAACTCAAATAATGTGCACGATAACTCAACTAAAGGTGTATAACAAAACCGATATCAATAGTTGATATCAAATATGATATCTATGTATCAGCTCCCTTATATTTTTGCTGATCAATTATTTGAAGTGGCTGATCATTTCAGGCGATATGAATCTAAATTTTTATGTGGAGCTTTTATTTAGACGAATGGAATTTTAATCGTGGGCGAATGCTCGTGGGCTTGTATAAAAAAGTTTGTATATGTGCCGTCTCAGAATCTCTAAATTAAAAATTTGTCAATCTATACTTTACTCTTCAAAAAATGTCATTTCAAAACACAATTATTGAAATTTTACCTCAAATAATGTATTATTATTCTGAATAAAAATAATTCAAATTAATTCTTATGACAAAATTACACTGTATTGAATCAAACCAAATTTTCTCTAGTTATACTTACAGAAGTTGTCAGTGTAAAACAACATCTCTCTCTTCCATAGCGCATAAGCAAAATAATATTGTCCCTGTTTATGGTCTATTTGCGTTGAGGATCCCTTTCGTCTGTTTATCTCTCTGCCTCAATCGTACCACGCTTTTTGTATCCTCCTCCGACACTAGTCACGCCACCAGCACTCAAGCATCACCACAAAATCTCCATTTCTCAGTTCAATACCATGTTTAGTTGTGCGATCTCTTCTTTGACGAAGCACTATGTGCATACAAACATATAGCCCATCTTAAATCCCCTGAAACCTCGACATTATATAAGCGAATCTGACATCAAAACTGCCATATCGCGAGACCCTCACATCCTTTGTTCATCTGAAAAAGAACTGAAAACCCAACATTGCGAAGCTATGGGAGTTCGGCATCCATGTCGAAGACATCTTAAGCTGGTTGCTAGAGTTTTCGTAAGTAGAGAATATCCTATTTGCTAGAGTTTCTCTGTGAGTATTGCTCCTAGAGTTTGTCTCGTCTAGTTTGTTTTGTCCAAAGCTTAAAAAACAAACTATATCGAAGAAGAAGAAGAAGAAGTTGACAAATGAGTTTGTATATTAACAACCGTATAACAAGTATAAGTATTGAGGGGATATTGGGAAATAACAAAAATATCTCAAGTGTACAATACATTTTAATAATATTTAAATCTTTAATTATCTAACTAAGATAAGTAATTACATCTTAAATTAAATTAGTCATATTATATTCTTAAATACACAAATAATTTTGTATTGAATTGTTCATATTTTTATATATTAAAATATGAACACCAAATTTGTTAGAATTTTGTGGCTTAGTAGAGAGACTAATTTCAAGTATTAGGACGGAAGCGTTTTCAATCAACAATTATGATTCAAGCTTTTAGATCTTAATCACCTAGCTAAAATTTCAGCAAGCAAGTACTAAGAGCAATTGAGCAATTTACAAATAATAAAGTGCAAGAATAGTAAAGAGAGAGAGAGTAAAGAGCAAGAGCAATCAAGAGAACACAAGAACACGCGATATAATGTGGTTCGGCCTACAAACCAACTAGGCATACATCCATGGGACTCTCGAAACCAAAACTTCCTTCCGAGATCGATTCCACTAAGAATTAAGTGTTCTTTATAATTGCGGAATCAATCTTTGATTTCTTCTCAACAAGCAAACCAATCTTTGATTTCTAGACCAATGCAAGGGGCTACACCACTCTACACGGTAAAAGGTCCGATTGACTAGACAATCAAGGACATAGATGTGCTACTTGACAACACAAATGTAGTGCACCAAAGGCTATAACTAGCAAAAGAAAAGTTCTCGAATTAACAATTATACTATGAAAGTTATTCTAATTCTCTCAGGTTTAGGTAGCTGTAGGAGAAAGCTCTGTTGCTCTTTCTGGTGCTCAATTTGATGCTTGGAAGCTTGTGGGAGGGGGGTTTCCTGGTTCGTATCCCATTCATATATATAGGCTGAGCACTTCTTGGAGTCTTGGAGTCTTGAAAATGACCTGAAGCGTTACAAAGTATGTAACGCGTTATGGAACCCGTTACTGTTGTACCAAGCAATGTCTCGGATTTGTCGATTTGCAAAACCAACTCTTGAATTTTACAAGGCTTTGTCTTTTGAGCACTTTTATAGAAAATCTTTAAGAGGAGTTTTGAGGGTTCAAACGATATCCGATGAGCCTAAAAATGATCCAGTACGGGTTAGCCCGATATTGGTTGTAGATTTTGTCATGTGCTTTCCAACGCCATGAAGAACGTCGAAATCGGAGTTACGAGTTATGGTCGTTTGAAGCTCAAGACGATCAAGCATGAAGATATCAAGATATTTAGATGCTAAGTTGATTTCATTTGAGCTTAAAATAATTTTGAATCAATAAGATTGGGTCAAAACCAGCCAAACACAGAAAATATTGACAAAACGTTATATAACATTGTACAAAAAGTTACACAACAAATTGCCAAAATCAGAAAATATCCAGAAAATGACCTGTAGCGTTATGTAACGCTATAAAAATTGAATTTCAATGTAACGGTCATTTTCTGACAATTCCAACGGTCAAAATTTGAGCAGAAACATTTTGTAACGTTCCAGAACATTATATAACATTTTAGAAAATTTCTGGACAATGTAACGGTCGAATTCTGACAGCTCCAACGATAAAATTCAGAAGCAAAACGTTATGTAATGTTTTGAAGAGTTGTATAACCTTTTAAAAGAATTCAATCAAGAATGTGATGTTGAGTTTTACTAACCCTAGTTCTTATTTAGAAGTTGCAAGTATACACCGTCTATCGTAGTATTTAGGAGTCGAATCCACAGGAACAATTCGGTTCTAGTTTTCAGATTTGAGTAAATTTAATCTAAGAAAAAACGAATGAGAAAAGAAAAGTTTCAGGTTTGGGTTGTTTGATCGCTTTAGACTAAAAACTGAAAGTAATTAAGAATTTAACTCAATTAACAAACGATTAGGCTTGTTAAGATGATCAATCCACAATTGTTAATACTTATTTGGTAATTAATTTCTTGGTATTATGAGAGTATGGTTTCAGATTTGGTACCAAGTGATATTTCTATTTGGGTACCGTGTTTGCACTAGTTATGGCTTCACATCTCGGTACTTGAGTAAACTAGTCAAAACCCATTAAGCACATACCAACCTAAGTATCCTAAGTTATCATATGTCACCTCTCGGTACTTGATATAATTCGTTATGACAATTAGGTAAACCCGTAATCAACAAACGTCATCTCTCGGTACTTAGTTCGTTAATTACCCTACTTCCTATGGTCTAGATCTAATATTCAATATCTTTATTGAAAATATCAAATCATGAAATAAAACAATTCATATAGAAAGCAAGTCATAAGATGGACAATCAATTAACGTCACCTCTCAGTACTTAGCCAATTAATTGCCATGCTTTCTATGGTCAAGGTCTAAAATTAAACTCTATGATCACAATTCATGAAATTGCACAAGTAGAATAGAAAGCAAAACCAAGTAAGAAATTTATCACAAACAAGCATTAATCAAGAGTTTCAATACATCTTAACAAGTCCTAATACAACTTAGTCGGACATGGCTAAGGGGCTAAACATGATAGAAATAAAAAGAAAGAGATAGAGAAAAGAGATATACAACCAAGATCGCCAAGGTAGCGCTTATTCTTTTTTTCTTCTTCTTCTTCCCTCTTCTGTGAAATCTCTAAGTTCTAACTCTTTGTTAGTGGGTAAATTCGTCTAACTAACCCTCCATTTCTGCCTAATAACTATATGTATTTGAAGGAAAGCAAAATTCTAAAAACAGACTGTTGGAACTTCCTATTTGTGCTTCTGTGCAGGTCTATTGCGGGGGCAATAACTTCTTTTGCGGCCGCAACATGTCTTGCGTGGGAGTTATCACTTCTCTGTCATGGTCATGCACGTTCTATTGCGGGGGCAAAAATAACTCCTGCGGTCGCAATAATTGGAGGTGGTAACTTCCTTGATTGCATAGCCCTCTGCCAACTTTTATTGCGGTCGCAAGGATATACCTTGAGCCCGCAACAGAGCTGAATTGGGCTGCTCTTCATGTCTTGGCCTGTAGAGGTTGATTGCGACCGCAATCGGTGTTCATGCGGCCGCAATTGACATGGCAGATGATCCAATTGCTTGCATTGCATATCTAGCTTGCTCCATTGTCCTTGCTTGTACCCATCTTGCTTCCAAATACCTGTTTCTGCACTAAAACACTGTAAGGTAGTGGATTGAACTCTTTTGGACTAAAAACTTGTTTGTTTGGACACTGATTTACCCTAAACTTGGCTTAAATTACACAATTAATCCTATATAAACATGTGTATAATTTGGCTTATAAGAATGCAAGTGTTTCAACATCTTTATAAAAGGAGACCCTTCACCCCTTTCTTCAACAACATTCCTATATTGCAAAATACTTTGTTCCACCATTGTTGAGCTTGAAACACATAGCCAAACCTTAGCTCAAAAACTAAATCTCATTATTCTAAATTATTCTAAACACTTAAAGAGATTGTGTTGAGTGTTTATTCTCTTATTATCTATTTCGTTCAACTACTTATTCTTTTATTTCCGTTGGCTTTGATACACCTAGGCGCCTAGGTATATATCCAAATTCGTTCGATTTACAAATCAATTAACAATTCAATTCCAATTCTAGCACAATACAACCACTTAAGAAATACCAATTAATTCTACCAATTCAAGCAATTCCCTAATTGAACAATTCAATCATTTTCACAATCACACAAAGCAATTAACTACAATTGAATTAAAAGAGAGTAAATGGAAAGAAAGTAGCTCAAGAAATGTTGACGGAGTTCGGCTTGTCGTTGGGCCTCCCCTATGTCTTCGGGTCCCAGCCCCCGCTTCTTATGGTAAAAAGCCCCGTCCGCTCCACTTAATAATGTAGCAATACAAAGCAGTTCCAATTTTCTTTACACACACCGGTAGAATAATTGAACCCAAATTCTCACAAAAGCTCACAAAGGAAACAAGAGAAATAAACAATGGAACAATGTAATTGAATGCACAAACTAACTCTCAACACTCTTTAGATTATTTTAGCTAAATAATGATTGGGATTTTAATTAGGATTTGGCAAGTAAGCAAGAACTCTAGAGTGCAAGAACAATGGTGGCTTTGAGGTTTTAGAAAGCTTGGTTATTCAGATGTGTGAAAGGTAGAAGAAGGTCCCCTTTTATAGGTGCTGAATTCTGCCAAAAATTAGGTATGCGGAATCTAGCATTATAACGCTAGTCATTGTAGAAATCCTAGTGTTATAATGCTAAGATAGATGAAGACAAAATTTTGTAACGTTGGATTTGGCATTTTGTGCAACTTTTTCATAGCGTTATAACGCTAACTCATGTACAAAAGTTATCGTTATAACGCCAGCACAGGTCAGGACAAAATTGGCAACCGTTTGAAATTTTATCTAGCATTATAACGTCAAGGATGGCGTTATAACGCTATACCTGAGCAATACAAGACTTAGCCAAATTTTGGAAATATTCACATCTTAGCGTTATAACGCATTAATCTAGATTTTTCTGGTTGGATGAATATACTACTAATCAAAACTCAATTTTTGATCAACTAAATTTTATTTTGATAAACCTAAATGATATTTAAGATGTATTCTTGATGTTTTGATCACTTGTTCTTTCTCAATTTATTTTTGCATTCATTTTTTATTTCTGTGTTCTAGCGTTATAACGTCAGATTTGCCATTATAACGCTAAGTCTGAGAGATCTCAGTACTTCGTCAATTTGGGGTTTTCTTGCACTCTAGCGTTATAACGCCAAAGATGACGTTATAATAGTCTTTGATGTTTGGTTTAGAATGTTAATAATCAAATTCCAATTTTTAATTAGCTGAAGTACATAAGATTAAACCTAAACCTAATCTAAGATGTAGTCTTGAAGATTTGAGCGCAAATTCTTCCTTTGTTTAATCTTGCGGCCTTTTTGAAATTCCATCAACAACCTGCATTGTTTCTTCACAAAAACACAACAAATTGTGAAGTTTAAAGTTGTTTGCAAATCAACAAACTTAAGAAATTGTTTAATGTAACAAGCTTGGTACTCTATCGGTGTGTGTAAGCGAGACCAAGTTCGACATTGTGTGAGTAGGGCTGGCACTCCATCGATGTGTGTAAGCAAGACCAAGTTCGACATTGTGTGAGTAGGGCTAGCACTCCACCAATGTGTGTAAGTGAGGCCAATTCCGAAGTTGTAAATTCACTTGTGTTGTCTAGTGAATCGGCTCGACCTTGTTACCGTGTCAGAGAATCGGGAGTCCCGGAGAGTAGGATCGTCAATATCTGAACTCCGTTAAAATCCTTGTGTCACCTTGGATTGCTTTGTTTGCATTTTCTAAACTCTATCTAATTAATTTCATTATTTATTTAGTTTAGAAATTACTTGTGCTTGAATTATAAAATTAATTGCAATTGCCAATTAGACCCTAATAATTTTCTAGAATTACTTTAAATTAAGCCCCCCCGGTTCCAACAGTTACAACGAGTTGGCACCTTTCCATAATTGCCCTTCTGTGCTTCTTTGACTGACTTATGGGCCATCTTGAACATGAACCCGTTACAATGGGTTGGGAACCCATTCTAAAGGGTGGCAAGGCGTTATGACGCATCTCTGGAGCGTTACAGTAACACATGGCTCTGTAAAACACCTTCTCTGCTCAGCTTAGCTCATCTCCCTCTAACCCGTTGTGACGGGTTGGGCATCTGTTATCCACAAAAAATTCAATTAGTTGATCGTATAATGATTAGTCGATTGACGAGAATGACATATGTTGCCATTATTGTGATGGCACAATGGTGCCATTGTCTCAATGACAAGTGAATTCCACAAAATTTATATTATAATATACAATCTACTGAATCAAATCACAACCATCCAATCTAATCAAAACGTTCAAATTAATTTAATGACACAGCTTACCGTCACAACTATGACAGTAGATGTGGATCTCCACTGACGGTTATCTTCTATATCCATTTAGCAAATTCCGTTTTTTAAAACACTCAAATGAATAAATTAGATAACAACAAAACTATTAAATTGTACTTATAAAAAGTTACAACCGTTAAATTGTTTTTTCTAAGAAATGTCAGAGTGAATCAAAACTCAAAAGTCAAAACCACTGTACAAATCTGGATTGGGTAATCCGATAACTACGAGTTAACGACGTCGTATGAAGCAGTAGTAGAAGTAGAACTAAGAACAAATGTTACATGTTTAAGAACATTGGTAATTGCTTAGCAATTGCTTATGTTTATGTGTCAATTATTTTGTAATTGTTGGATTGTATGGCTATTATTTATTAAGTAATTATGAAAAAGAATTACTTATTTAGCAATTATGGCTATTCTTTTTTTGAAGATGAGAGCATCTTCATTTGTGAAACTTTTGGAGTTTTTAAATTATTGTCACATCAATTTTAAAAATTTAATTTTTTTTAGTATCTAAACTCTCCATCCCTAAAACTGAAAAGTTAGAGTTTCTAAATTGCCACGTCAGCAAATATTACCAATATTATGGAAGACGGATCAATTTTAGCCAATGAGTACGCCACGTCACAGTTTATAAACTCTAAAGCATAATTGCTAAATAAGAAACTCTTGAGCAAAATTTCTAAATAATAAATTCATCTACATTCTTAAAACTCATTTAGAAACTGCCACGTCATATTAGAAACTCCAAGAGTTTCAAGGATGGAGATGCTCTGAGTTGGCCAAATGTTTAATTCTTATTGATTAAATGTTTAATTCTCAATTGTTTGATTGATTGTACTAATGTAGAAATAAATTGCTTAATTTCTAAATTTTTTATAATTATTATTTAGCAATTAATTTCATTGTTCATGAGATGCTCGCTATGTTAGATCGATAGCAGTTAACCAACAGCAGTGGTTATACTTACATTATTACATAGACAAACAAATTTGTTTACAGAACCTTTCTCTAGTTCTCTTATCTCACAGCAACTGTCGAAAGATGCTTCTTCTCCGACTGAAACCCCCTCTCTCTTCCTTCTTCCTCCCAATTAAACCCTCGCCACTCTTCACTCGCCTCCCCTTCTCCACCACCTCCACGCCTTACCCTCTCTACTACGAGCTCGTCAACTACCGTCCCGTCCAGTCACACAAAGATGCCAGGAGCTCATCGCAACACCAACCGGATCACCAAAAGGACCCCTCCGTTGCCGCTTCCAATGGAGAGGAAGACGTCGAGGCAGCACCCGTTATGGACCGCTCCAAGCGCCGATACTATGCCAAGCGCGACAAGAGAATGTTCGCCGATGAACCGACCACCCGATCCAAGGGCTCCTCGGAATCTGTGGAGCTCAAGCCTGAGATCGTCGATTTCCCTCGATTGCATGCGCGTGAAGAGGAACTCTACTTCCATGACGCATTTGCCTTCCCCTGGGAGAAAGACAAACACTACCGCATGGTTAGTCTATGGTTATGGTACCATTTTTCTTTTTTGACTTAATGACAAACAGTTGGTGTGCATGAATTTTTACGCTTTTTTACTCTTATGTTTTAAGATAACCAAGTCAGCAATATGAATCGGGACCAAACAGTAGACACACACACGCACATCAATATGATTCGGGACCAAACAGTAGACACACACACGCACATGACCATGTATTATGGTGGGGTCGAGTTACCTTTATGTTCGTTTGAACAACAATTGAAACCATGATTGCAAACGAGGTGCTTATGTGCATAAACACGAACATGCAAGAATGATGGCACATTGGCACCGGCCATCTTAATGTTTAATTGAATACCCCATTTAGACCACCAATGAGCCTTGGTGGAGTGTATTAGGTTTCAGCCACATCAACTTAACCCACTTTGCTTGAAAAGGTTCAGTCTCCAATCTGTCCCCAATTTACCTTGAATTATATCATTTTGATTATGTTTGCGGTGAGTTCTTCTTTAAGACATTTTGATAACAATTGATCTACAAAGAATTCACTTTGAATGCATGATGCACAAACTTATCCAAAGTTCATCTAAACAAAACACATACATGACCTTCATATGCTGAGCACTGGTTACCGAAATATTTTGAATTCCAAATTTTGCACGAATGTGCTCTCAGTAAAGTATAGTTAAGTGTCAGCACTGTCATTAACTGACTCAGTTCTCAATCTTGTATAGCTTCAAGTAATTCATTTTTGAACTTCAAAAGGTATATCAGCTAGAGAAGAAGTACTTTCCTGACCAATCACTTGACAATGCCTTCGTCAAATGTGAACAAAAAGATTGTAACAATGGAAATGAAAAGGAGATGGGCTTGGTTTTCTTTGAGCAGGAGTGCGGAACAACAAAGGAGGGTGATGTTAGAGAACGAAAGGTTGCAGAGTTCTTCAAGGAATTGAGAAAACCAATGAAGGGTGAAGGAGGGAGTGAGAATAAAGTCTCAAGGGATGACAGAAAGGTAAGGGTGAAAAGAGAGGAGAGAGATGACCCCCATGCGACAGGTCCGTTTTTGGTAAGTAGGAGAACGGAGCTCCCTCCCCGGTGGGATGGTCCCAATGGAACAGTCGTGCTTGTGGATAAGCCTAAAGGTGAATATTTGATTCCCTGGTTTCTTCTTTTTGGTTATTGTTCCTATATCCTCCGAGCTCAGGCAATTTTTTTCACTGTAATAGTGCTCAACCTTTTCTAGTTTGCATTGGACCTCACATGACCTGGAATTACATAAAAGCCCACACAAGTTGTAGTTGCTTCTATATGACAGTACTTGTGCAGCATCTTGCTAGTAACATACCTGTAACTCAACTGGTGACTACAGTTTCAGCATTCTGTACATGCTAATCTTTTAAAAATTGCATGGTAGTGAATTGATGAGGTGCTGACTATCTACTAATAATTTGTCTTGTAGTCCTATTTCTTTGTTTCTTGCCTTTTTTATGAGATTCTGTATTTCTCTTTCTAATTAGGATGGACTTCTTTTACTGTTTGTGGGAAGTTGCGCCGGCTGGTTAAAGTACAAAAGGTACACTTTTGGCCTCTACTTATATGCAGATACTATTTTTTTTAATCTTAATCTAATTGATCTTGTTTCGACACTGTACTTGTGGTACCAGTCCCAAAAGTTTGAAGAAGGATCATTTTAGTTAATTATTCCTAATTCTTGTAGTTAAGTGTCTCCACATTTTGCATCAATTTGTCCTTATTTATTTGACAAGCCAATTAAAACTTCTTTTAGTTTTGCTTGGTGTTTTGATTCTTCTCTTGCACAATTAGGGTAATTGAGCTAAGGCTGCTTTATTAATTGGAGGGTTAGTTAATTGAAGCCTAGCTGAAATGCATGGCTGTCAGGTGAACAATTTGGAATGTCCTACAATTTCTTGTCGGCAAGGTGTTGTACTAATGTCAGTATGTTATTTAAACAATTTAGCATATTAAATTTGCAGGTTGGTCATGCTGGTACACTGGATCCAATGGCGACTGGTCTATTAATTGTTTGTGTTGGTAAAGCTACTAAGGTGGTAGATAGGTATTAGGATTAACTTGTTGCTATTTATAATTATAACTTCCTTGTATGCATATCTGCAATTTTGATTCTTGTGTACATATCCCTGGTAAAACACTCAGATACTTGGTATTTTGTGCTTTAGTAGTTTAGATATCAGTATTTCGTACTTTTGGCCCCTTGTTAATTATTCCTTGCTGTCCTGAGTTGTTTACGTAACCCAGTAAAAATGTTAAGTTTTATGCTTATCAACTCACAACAGAACAATTTACTTGTATCTTAGTCAGAAACTCAGAATCAAGTTATTGGCATTATCAAGATGCTATTTTTAATCAAGGTCTTCACCAATACCATTTTGTGGATCTTGACAATTAATAAACCTCCTTATCATGTTTCTGTGCTTTTGAATTGATAGCTATCAAGGAATGGTGAAAGGTTATAGTGGTGTTTTTAGGCTAGGGGAGGCCACATCTACTTGGGATGCTGATTCACCTGTAAGTTGTTGTATTTTTTCTGATTTCAATTTTATATTTTCTTTTTGTTGGCCAGCTCATTTAGGGTTTGAGTGACATGGTCCTTGTGCAAAAGCAAAACTCCTTATACATGCTCTGACTTGTACCATGTAGCCTGAATCCTGAAGAACCTTAAATGAGTGTTGATATTTGTTAAAGTAGCTATTTTTTACCCACATAAAAGTTCATTACTGTATCATCTCATATGGCAATATTTTACTAGTGTGAATAACACATATTCACATAAATTACCTTTTCAAATAGTGCTGAAAAATTAGCATATTTGCTTTACTTCTTTAAGAAGAGTTTCAATTTTGAATCCTGTAGTTATTACAGTTATTTTTGTGATTATTTTGTCTTTTATATAGTTCAATTGTATGTGCTTCCTGTTCTTCTTAAGGTAACACAAAGAGAGCCTTGGGAGCACATAAGAGATGAAGACGTAAAAAAGGCAGCTGCTTCTTTTTTGGGAGAGATATGGCAAGTCCCTCCAATGTTTTCTGCCATTAAGGTAGACAAACTTATAAATGCGAGGTTCTAGTTCTAGTTTAAACATTCATTTACTAAAGCATGACGTCTCAGTGAAATTTCATATTAAAGTATAACTCTCGATGCTCTTATCTTACATCTTACTTTACCCCTGACCCCAGTTACAAACTCAGTTACACTTTAATCTTAACCCTCAATTTGATTAGAATCTGTTTATCCTCAATCATGCAGGCCAGCACAGGATGAGTTAAGTAAAACTAAAAATGAACCCTTTTTGGTTAGAGCAGTTCATGACAAAAAATAAAAATGAACCCTCTTTTGGTTAAAACAATTCTGACACCAATAACTGAATGCTGCTGTGACAATTTTTAATCTAGTTTAAGTGCCAAGTACTGATAATAAATTGCAAAGGTTGGAGGAGAGAAAATGTATGAGAAAGCCAGAAGAGGGGAGACAATTGAGCTGTCACCCAGACGAATTACAATCTACGAATTGGAAATTGAGCGAAGTTTGGAAGACAGGTTCTCTTTCTATTATACTTTGCTCTTTTCCACCCAACTTTCTACGAATTCGTCTTTTGCTTTTGTCTATCCACATTAGTTTGATTGAAAATTTTAGGCAAAATTTGATATTTCGAGCCACATGCTCAAAAGGAACATACATTCGGTCTCTGGGTGCTGATCTTGGAAAAGCTCTTGGCAGGTATGCATATAGACTTTAAATTACATGCCTCGTCCTTTTTAGTGCAGTATAAACCATTTTGTACGGATTTCCTACTATGAAATTGGCACCATCCTGCCAAGGAAATCCTGAAAAGAACAAACAAGGTTCTTCTAAGAATTATCAAACCATATTTTGACCAGGATGTGGAATTTTCTCAATAAAGGTATTTTAAGAAAATGAAACCACAGGAAATAACAACATTCTTTTTCTGAATTTATAAATATTTTCAGCTGTGCTCACATGACAGCCCTGCGTCGAGATTCAATAGGTACGTTTACCAGTATATGTGTGTTAATATATTTTATATTAGCAAGTCACTCTAATTAGTCAAGCAACATGTGTTGCTACATCTTGAAATGCAAAAGAATTTGTCGATGTGGTTGCTTACCACGCTACAGAGTGAATTGAAAAAAGATTCTAATTTATTACCTTCTTTAGTGGGTCTGTTACTGAACTGTTTAGCAGACCTTACCAAATTACTACTAGTCATTTTTTGGGGTCTGGAAGTCAAAATGGTAGCCAAATGGAAAGAAGAAAAAAACGGATGTTGCTATATTTTTGCCAATTTTCTCTATGGGAGATTGCCCTCGCTCACCCATCAATAGGCACCCGGCATGTTGCCCAACCCTGCAAGAAAGATTGACACTGGTAATGTGGAGCATGCCTATTGGTGGGCTAGCTGGAGACAATCCAATCACTAGCAACAGTTTGGCACTTAGCAGTTATTAACCTTATGTCTAATAAAAAGAACTTCACTTGTGTTAGTTTACTACTAGGAAATCCTCTTCTTAGTACTTTTAACAAAAATATTTACTAATAGTTTGCTTTCTTTTAATTTTATGTCACGCCTTTCAGGAGAATACTCTGTTGATGATGCATTTCATTTCGAGGAATTGCAGGAACGTATTACCAAAGGATACTTTTGACAATTTTACCCTTTTTGTTTTATTATTTAGCTATTTTTAAAACTAGCATTTATTATTTTGTTTCAAGGAACGATGCTGGACTATAAAGAATTTAAGATAAATGCTATGCCAAGACAAAAAAAAAATGCAAACCATATTAAAAGAAACGCTAGTAAAAAAATTATTACTTTTTTTTAAAGGAACGATGCTGACTATAAAGATTACAATAATCATAATTTGATATTTGCAAATATACATGGAAAACAATTCAAATAAACATTAATGTAAAGTTAATAGGAGTTTAAATTAATGTATCTAATCCTATTATTTATTTGTATAGAACATTATTAATTATTTACAAGTGAGACAACATTGATGAACATATAAATTGTCAATTTGCCACAAATATTCTTGTTTAAATCTCCAGTCGATACTATTACACCTTACTATTGCACTTGATCTCTTCTATTGGTATTTTGGTGTCCTCCAACATCCCAGTTAATTTTGTGATGGAGTACGCTTAAGATGGCTATATTTGATGATGTCGTTGGGAAGTATAATTGCATAAATTAAGAGAAGGCTGATATAAAATTAAGATGATTGCCACTTTATAGATGTAATCGTATTGGTATACTTCACATCAATTTTGTGTGGTTGTTAGGTTAGTCATACCTAGTTTGTTTATCAACTTAATTTTTTATGTTTCTATCATATGTAATTTACATATTTTATATCGTAATATTTGGAATTTCGATTTTCATTTTCTGACATGATAATTTTATTTACATGCAAAAGAATTGCAATTGCCGAGATGAAGTTTCTGATACCATTTGCTAAGAATTTGTAAAAATTGACAATAACATAAAGCAGGAGCGCAACTAGGTGGCAGCAAAACATAAATACTACTATTGCTATATTTTTGTTTTTGAGTAAATTGAAATCAAGTCTCTCAATTTTTAAATATCCATGAAGATTTTTTCAGTTGAATTTCGAACTTGCGATCTCACACACGAAAAATAACGAAAGCATTGTCTTTAGTCCTCAGAAAGCCTGGTCATGAATATGTACTATACGGATGATGATGTGATGAACATTTCCAGCTCCTAATCTTGTATTTTTGTTCATTGACAGTGCAATACACGACAAATTTTCTTGCAATAACCTAGTAGCTCTGGCTGAGGCATACATAGTTATTGATTATTGTAGTTATGATGGCAAGGCAACATTTCTCGGCTACCTTTCAACCTGATGATGATAACGACCACTTATAGATGGTTTCTTTCTCCTGTATTTTTGAAGATCAATTATAACATGTCTTTGCATTCTGACTATTTTTTTCTTGCTGACGTACAATTGCATTTCTGCATTGATTCTTTGGTATCCAGTGCTTTATAGCTGCAGATACGTTTCTATGGCCATCAACTTAATACCAGTAAAGCTTGGGGCATTCATTTTGCATCTTGTGAATTTGTTCTTTGTTAGAGAAGCATATGTGAAAATTGACAAATTGAAGATTTTGCTGAGAATCTGTTTGATGTAAATATTATTTGGAAGCTTTGCTATTGATGCATATATGAAAAAAACACTAGACTCAGAAATCAACAAACAAAAACTTTGTTCGAAATAACCCTTTTCTTATTGTTCCTTTTCTTTTCAATGTGATAAAAAAAATGAATCACAGAATCTACTAAAAAATTTCGGTACACCAGTCGCGGTAATACAGAGGATGCAAGCGTTATCCGGAATGATTGGGCGTAAAGCGTCTGTAGGTGGCTTTTCAAGTCCACCGTCAAATCCCAGGAGGGGCGGAGGGAATTTTCGGTGGAACCGTCAAATATATTGAGAAAATTATTATTAATGATGAATACCTCAATATATATGTAGTCAATTCACCTTGCGCAGGTATCATTCTTCTTTGACCTCCTTAATCTTTCTTCTAAATGCAATAAATAATCAAAATTACAAAAAATAACCTTCATATTATTTTGAACAATTTTGTACCATTTCTGTAGAAAAATCCTTCATTTTTTATTCTATTTTTATTGGAGAAAGAAAGAGATAATGATAAGTAGCTAAATGAGATTAAAGAATATTTAAGTTCTTGTAAAAATTTGAGAAAAAATAAGAAGAAAACTTACAAAATTAACAGGTGCATTAATGTAGGTTGTTGAGAGAGAAGAGTGGGGAGGAAGAAAGTTGCTGGCGGCTAGGAGAGATGGAATGGAGGAGCAGCACGCTGGTATCTAGGTTTAAGGGAAATATTTTATCACCGATTGTTTAAAAAAATTGGCATAAACACATTTATCATCGGTTGCTTCGCAATAACCGGTGATAAAGCCTTTAATACCGGAATCTATATAAAAATCAGTGATAAATACTGGCTTTATCAACGGTTGGTAGTTATAAACCGGTGATAAAACATTTCCTGCCGGTTTGCTCTACCAACCAGCGATAAATTGGCGGGACTAAATCCCTGTTTTGTGGTAGTGATCGGGAGAAACATCAATTTTCAAATTTCATAAAATAGTTGTGATGAATTCAAAAGTCTACAATAGAATTCCCAAAAAACTATTTCATTCATAAAATCATACTCATCTATTTTACTTTTTTATTTATTTATTTATTTATATAAATATATATATATATATATATATTAGATATTTTACTTTGAAAAAAGAAATCTGAAGGACATTTTGCTTTAGGCTTGGCTCATAATAAAAAAGATCAGATGTGTTTACTGGCTTATCAGAAATTGAAAATTAAAAGATCCTTCGATATTCTCATTGAGGCCTACCTACGGTAGTAAGATATCCAATTATATGCATGCATGGTACAATTATAAGGTACTATGATGTTCCGAGTCAGGATTGTCATGCTCTTGAGGTATTCTAGCGTTTTGTTTTAGATGCAAATATTAATTTGGACATTTTGCTTTAGAACTTGCTCATAAAAAATACACTTTCATTAAACAATCCGTTCAAAAACACTTATCATAGTAGAATAAAATACACTTTCATTAAATAATTCGTTCAGAAACACTTGCTCATTAAAGAAACACATCAAAGCATTTTATTCTACTACGATAAGTGTTTCTGTCCGAGTAATGATAAACTTAATATGCAAGGATATTTTTGACTTTTCATCACATCCTAATTGTTTAATGTAATATTTCATTTGTAGGTAATTATATAATTATGTACTTCGTTATATAACTATGTTCATCGTTATGTGTTTGTGTATGCTCTGATAGATCAATCTTGTTGTTTTCAGCTCAATTTTGTCAATTTAAAATTAATATAATCTCAAGTAAATTTGACCTAACAAATTCTTGAACCTCAAGTATAATCTCTTGCATTCTCTTTTTCTTTTGCATTAGAATCTAAACACTAACTCAAACAATGAAGATGTTAAATTCAAATTTTGATTTCGCAAATCGACAAATTTAAGATATTATTTAGTACAATACGTAATAATTTATCTTTGAAATATAAGTGTAATATTTTCATTAAATTTTTTGAAGAAAAATAATGAGAGAATGACTGAATTTAAAGATATTATATATATCAAAATTCAGTGATTAAAATGTATATCCAAAATTCAGCGGAAAATAAAAATAATTTCATAAAAAATTTAGTAACCTTTCAAAAAAAATAGACACGAATAAATGATATTTATTGAATTTCCTGATCAAAGTCGGATAATACCGGTCCACAAACAACGGGTCTATACGTAAATCGTCTTCTCCAATCTCTCTCTTTATAAAAGACGCTAGACTATATTAAGCTTCGATCTTGAATTCTCTCCCTCTTTCTTTTCTCTCTTCCTTGCTACTCTCCTCAGAAAAGGTAATCTTTCTAATTTCCACTATACATCAAATTTTCTCGCAATTTCATTTATGTATTCGATTTACTTGCTTCGGAAAACCCTAATTTGCTGATTTCACTAGGTCGTCGATCTAAATAGCTTGGTTGCTTCGGAGGTTAGAGGTGGTAAGTTTTTGCCAAAAATTAGATTAATTTTCTTTCAATTTCGCTTTTATGTTAGAATTTAGACTATTTAGTGATACTAATGTCCCCTAACCCCCAGTGGAAGACCCATTTTCTTTCTTCTTGTCATTTAAATCACGAAACATTCACGTTTCCTCTCCTCTTTTTGCAACTAATCACATTTTCTCCCTTCTTTGCAAAATCGCAACTGAAGGAAATGATTTCCAACTCTCCGCTGGTACTTGTCGCATGTTGCTCAGTCAACAGCTCTATATTTTTTCTCTGTTCAAGTTTTCTTTTCAATTGTTTGTGAATGATTCCAATTACAGTAGCTAGAGTTATTCAGTGATTTGGTACACTCTTCTGGATAGATTTGCATCTAACAAGTTTCACCGTAATAACCTTGAAATACATTATAGAAAGTTTTTTTTCAAATTGTGACCCATGGCAATATTCTTGTTCTGGACCTGATGTTTGCTCTAAATTGGTCTTCATTCCACCTTGATTGGGAAACTTCGAAGCTAATTTTGCACAAGAGAATGCAGGTTTATTTTTAATTTTATCTGTAGACTATTAGTAATAGCCTTTGTGATGTTTTGGTAACACAGTGATTTAGCTTATGGCGACTTTTGAGCTTTATCGTCGATCAACAATTGGTATGAGCTTGACAGAGACTTTAGATGAGATGGTATCAAATGGTACACTAAGCCCCGAGTTAGCCATTCAAGTGCTTGTCCAGTTTGATAAGGTCTTTTATATCATTGTTCCTTTATCCTCTTTAGATTTTATCTTCCCAAGTACCATATGTTTCTGTTTAGGGAAGGTAAATTGAGACTACTTGCTTCGTTTGGGAGCTTAATTTTGCACAGAACTGTAAACACTTTGAGCTTGTTTTGGCAAAATGAGTTGACTTGTAAACCTGGCAGAAATTTCAAAGTTAATTGAACTATTCAGTGTTGGTTGTGGTTTTAATGCTTGATTTGGCTTTATTTGGGTTCGCAGTGTCCTCTCACTTCAGTACTGGTATACTGTTTATAAGGGAGGCTGAATTAAAGCTATTGTATAGTTTTAATTTTATAAGGGGTGCTAGTTACTATTAACAACTAAAAAAAAAATATAAGACTTAATGCAAAATTTTACAATTCTTTGATCTATGGGGGGTGCTTAGCCCCCCTTGAAATGCATATACCTCCGCCCCTGTATGCAGTGGTACCAGTTTGACCAGATTTGGTCTAGGCTTACTTGTTTAATTGTACAAATGATGGTGAACAATATTAGGAAAGTTGGGAAGGAAGACTTGCGACATAGATTTATCAAGTCAGAAATTGCTTGAATTGTATAACTAATTTCATGAACTGAAATTTGTTAGGGTTTTTGGCCTGTTGCAAATCTTTGGAATACTTACCGTACCAAATCCTACTTGCCTATAAAAAAAATTTCTTTCTTTATTGTCTGATATTCCCATATTGTATTTTGTTCATTAAACCATTTTTAAGGTAAGTTGACGGTGTGCTAGGTGAATTTAAATCTTAATTAGTCTAGACATTCAAATTGTGGGTTCATTGCAGAACATATCATGTATTGATTCTGCAATGAAACTTAATTTAGTGGTTAATTGTGAAATATGAAGAGCTAGCTGTGAATTTAAATATCCATCAGATTTCTTTTGTTTCTTTTATGAATTTGGTATTAAACTTTTGTTACAGTCAATGACAGAAGCTTTAGAAACCCAAGTGAAGAGCAAGGTTACAATCAAGGTACTTTATTTTATCTTAGAATTAATGCTTCTACTTTCACAAGATAAATGGATTCAAGTTGTTGTGTCTAACCATTGCTATAATTGCATATGTAACTGTTACATTTATCTAATATTGCATTCAATATCTATTTGATCTGTTGACTTTACAATCCTTGACATGTTATATATCACTTTTGATGTACGAGATCGTGAATTATATACTGAGTTGTACTTCTCTGCATGAAAAGTGGATTTCTCGAAATGCAATGTCATTATGTTAAATTGTTGGCAACTGCATATGTGGTTGACAACATTAAGAATAAGACCATGCCACATAGCAAGCTTTTATTAGCAACCAAATAGATTGTTGCACCCTAGTTTCCCTATCTTTGAGAAAAAAATACAATAAATTACAAGACCTCTTTATTCGTTGTTTTATTTTTTTATTTTTTTGTTGTTGTTGTGGCCACATACATGGGGGCAAAGCCAGCCTTACCTGGCCCAAAGTAGTTAAAGAAGTCTTATCACTTGAGATCCATGGATACCCTGTAAAGTGAACTGATGACTGAAGAGCCTTGTACAGTTAACCAATCCTTTGTTGGCTCAAGCCCAGCTGACTATCCTACGTATCTCTACAGTATTTGTTGAAAATAGAACCGTTCTTTGTTCCTGATCTTTTTGTGATATTATTTTTTCTTTGTGTACAAGTGCACGTTGATTCTTAATTTTCTATTCAAATTTAGAGATTGACATGCTATTAGGAATCTGGGTCTGTAAGAAACCAGTTTGCCTTGCAGGGAAGGAGCATGACGTACACTTTTATGTACTAGACAAGTGTATCTAAAGAAAAAAAGTGAAAACTTTGGTGTCTTATTCAAGTAGTACATGGTGGTTCTTGAACTGTTGCGTATCTAGAAATTTTAACTTTAAATAACTTGCTACGGTGTTGTTTTTCTGCAAAACAGGGGCATCTGCACACATACCGGTTCTGTGATAATGTATGGACATTCATTTTAAGGAATGCGACCCTCAAGAATGAGGAAATTCAAGAAACTGTTAACCGTGTGAAGATTGTGGCATGTGATTCAAAGCTTCTCTCTCAATAAATTACCAGTTTCTATTGCTCTTTCTTTTCTCTCCAGGATACTCATGTATGGACAATGTAGATCCCTTTTTTTTGGACCTTGAATCTTTAGGATTTATGTCGTGTTGCAGTTGTTTGATATATGTTGATGATAGATATGCTTTAATACCTCATTGATGTATTCCCATCCACCCCCATATCATTTTACAAAAATTATATGACTTTACCAGAGGCGTGTATTGTCCCAGTAGAAGGGAACCCAAGCTGCAGTCATCCAACCAGATTGGAAGTAAAACTGGTAGCTCAAGCTTAAAGCTAAAAAAAATGCTTGCATGGAATGAAAATAAGGTATGTATACAAACATGATTTTGATCTTCCAAGCACTTTTGTACTCAGCACCGAGGTAACAAAGATACAAAGAAACAAGTTTCAATGACTAAAAATGTAAGTATTACCCAAAAGAATCTTGAAAAATGTCACCAAAGTTACATAAACAGTAGCAGGTCACAAGTACACTGGTTAAATATATAAAACCAAGGCACAGAAATGAAATAATTACACAAAACAATATATATCTAATCTAGAAAAGATATCAATTCGCACTGAAACTTCAACTCATTCTCAAATCTTCGGAGAACAAATCTCTCTTCCTCTGTAATAAAGGTCGTAACGGTACACAATTCTTTCGATAGTGGATTTCGACCAGTACGCCCAGCCCGGTGAAGATAATCTACAGCAGTTTTCGGAAGGTCAAAGTTGTAGATATGTGTTGTTTGTGGCAAATCAAAGCCTCTGCTAGCAATGTCTGTTGACACCAGCAAAAATCCTTTGTTTCTTACATCCTGTAAACACACAATGACAGTTCATAGGTACTGCTGCATACTATTGATAAAATCACACAATACCTCTTCCCCCCCATAATGTGCTAAGAAGCTAAAAGTACAGAACTACAAGTGACATCATTAAACATCCTTATTTTTTTACAAAAAAATACACAATGAGTGTCAAAGATAACTCTTCTACAACGTTTCATAACCTGTCATTGTATGGATTCCATTATGTCACTGCATACTAAGATCCTTCAGTTAAGTTTTTTTTATTACAGAAAATCAATAGCTGACGAGACTGGTGATGTTTTTAACAAATTCTCTGATCAATCTTATTTCATCGAGAGCATTTCAAGAAACCTTGCCTTGAGTTCTCAACTAATTCATTTTTCATTGAGAACTAAGAAAACTTACCTAATGGGACCTAAAGCCCCTTTCACATAAAAAAGTTAATGCACCCTTCATCTCTTTTACATTATTACATAACCATCAGTGACAGAATACCAACAAGCTTTTTAGGTCACTTATTTTCTTAATGTCCTTGTGTTGCCCTTTTGACCCCAGTTCACCTAAGAGAAAGTCTTGGGGAAAACGTACCATAAATGAGGTGGCACGTGCATTGAAATTCATATCTTGCTCAAGTACTAGTATGTCCAGCTCACCACCATATGAATCTTTAAGGAACTCATCAACTAGAGTAATTGATGGAATATTACCTGCTTTTCTTGATTTTTCCGACTAAACAAAGGAGAAAAAGAAATTGAGACAAATGTTGGAAAGTCAGAAAAAACAGAAAATTTACAGGGGAAAAGAATAGAAGTATAAAGCAACACTTCTATATCATGCCAAGCAATGATTTTACGATACCAACCATGCTTGCAGTGTATTTAAATGTGAATAAGGCCGGAACTGTCCTTAATAGAGGACGTGGGTTGGCAAGAAAATCTTTACATAGCTCCGCAAAGTTGCAAATACAAACTCGGAGTAAGGTTAAATCCATTATTACCATATCTTAATAAGTATCATGTGGAATTGATGGTGTATCAACATGTCACATATTGTTCATTTGTTTATTATTGAGGAAAGTGACACAAAGGATAGCACATATTTCCTATATTACTTAGCCAAAACAGATGGGCCCCTAAAACTGTCAAGACATAAGTCCTACTCCTAGGGAAAAAAATGAAGATCCTTGGTGACGTTAAATACTACACACGGCCTAGTACACTAGTCAGATTCAACATGTGAAGAAAAACTAACCTGCTCTGAAACAAATATGATGCCAGATTTAGGTTCGTCTCTGCCAAGCAATTGGAGCAAGACCTGTAATCTCTCCTTCTTGGTGCATATCTGGGCCCAAAAATAAAAAAAAATAATAATAATACAACAACAACAACAAAGCCTTTAGTCCCAAATACAAAAAGGTCATACAGATATCAAATAGTGCATAAACTTCACAACCAAAATACTAAAACAATTGGATATCTATAAATCCAGGAAAGCTTGGACATCAAGCCACAAAGATGCCTAGCTAGAAAATCCTAAGGAGAAATAGTTGATACAAAAACCAATAAGCACTGCAAACAAACTATCAGAATGAAAATATGAAGGTAAACAAGGGCACTATTGGTGACCAGCAAAAAGCAGTAATTGTGTGAGAGAATTATCAAACGCACCACAAACTTGTGTTGCAGGTGTGAAGGCATTGGCTCCAAACGATTAACATGTACATGTACAACATCTTTCTGTGCCAAAATTAAAACACATACACACATTTAACAAATAAATTGATGGACAAATTAGAACAAACAAGGACACTCATATTGGAAGGTAGTACTATAAATTAAACTTCATATGAACAAACAAACACCGAAGGATACCACACCACATGCCAATAAGAAACACTTTATTCGGGCCATATGTGCCAGGAGTTACTAAACCAGGCTGGTAGGATCTTAATTCATTTTTTCACATTCTTTTTTATTTTGCTCATAAGTGAATTTTAAGTTTTTAACCATATTATGAAACCCCATGAGACACAAGTGCATAGACAGACGCACACACCCACCACACCGACCCCTGCACACACAGACACATATAAACAGAGAACCTTAGTCCACTTGTGCTGAACACAGTCATAGAGGAATCTGTTGTGCTGAGGGATGGAAGCACTCGCAAAAACCGTTTGTCGCGCAATGGAAGAAGAATACGAAGTGAGCAGTTTGCGAAGAAGTGATACTTGCTTTGCCGATCCAAATAAATAATCAAACTGTATCAGGAGAAAAAAAATCTTATATTAAAAGTTACAACTAACCTTCTGATTCACATTTTCATTGTTTTACTCAGACAACTAAGAAAATAGAACTCCCCAGTACAGGTGCTCGAGTACTTATTTTCAGAAAAAAAATTTGATTGAACTCTGAACAACTCAAACATCTAAACCACTTTTATATACAAATCAACCCTTGAATGACTGAGCCCCAACTAGATTTTAAGATGATTAAATCAGTCCAATAACAAGAAAAAATAACAAGAAAGGGAGACACAAAAAATGAGATCCAAACAGATTCAAATTGATCACCAATTTAAAATTACTAGGGACTGAATGCTGCATGACCCAACCAGATCAACCCATCGTAACTTCTAAGAGATCCCAAGAAGGAGACTCCATACCATTATCAGCTGATATTCTATTATACTAACCTCATCTATGACTAAAATGGTTATGGATTGAAGATTCAGAAGCCGTCGCTCAATAATTCGGCATAAGCTCTCTACAGTGGCCACAATTATCTGTGGAGGCTCTGCCTGACATTAATAGCATTCTTAGCAAGCAAAAAAAAATGAACACATAACTAGAATACAGTATCTTAAGTAATAATCACAATCTTTCCACAAGAAACAAATTGCTCACTTAACCAATACCTTCAACCAGCTCTTCTGCCTTGTCAGCATACCACCATCTAACAGAGCCATAATGCTGCATTCTTTTTGTACATTCTCAGCTGCCCCTTTAGGTTTTGCTGCTAACATTCGAGCTACCTTTGTAACCTAATATACAGAAAGTTTTGATATTGCAAAATATTACGAGAAAATATATACTGATCTAATTTTTAAATTCTGACAAGCCTGACAGTTTGTAATGGAGTCAATAAGGTAAGGTCTCTCAGTTCTTTTTGTCTACTCAGGAATAACATCATCCTCTTCAGTTTTCATTATTACACATAATAGTCATACAAATAATTGCCACTTGTATATTGACATGATGGAAAAGGCAAATCCTTAAAATATTGACAATGTTAGGTTCTTTTCTTAAAATCCCATACTGAACTACAATAAATAGATTAACTGATGCATTTCGTGGCCAGTTTATTAACTATGAAATAATTAGGTTCAGCTATTGTGAAGGCAATCAATTTGTCCTTAATAGCTGTGTATCATTTCCAAAAGTTCAATAGAAATTGAGCAACAGATAAAAACCAGATATAGATGCAATCCATTTACTATACACTCATATTTAATAGAATTATAGAACATTGAATTAAGGTTCTGTCCAGAAATCAGGCTGGATTAAGGCTTGAGCACTAGCTTCAAGCCTTCAGCACAATCAAACGAAGGTTGGCAAAAAGTTCCAGACAGAAAATAATAGTAAGTACTAAGTAGCACCAACTTTTAGGAATATACCTACTTGCATCCCTAGTTCCCTTGTCGGTACGATAATGACTGCTTGTACAGTTGATCTTGAAATGTCTATGGTTGAAAATATAGCTAATAGGTATGCCAATGTTTTTCCTGAGCCTGTCTAGAATTTAAAACAGTTTTCGAAGAAATTAGAATCAGGGACAAAAATTCTTTCAAGTTTGAATGGCATATCATTAAAACAATTCATCAGGTTAAAAGATTTCAATTTAAAGCTCAAACTAACCATATCATTCAAAACATGCCAGTACCTGAGTCTGGATTTTGTACATCCCAGGTAAGAAGGAAATAAAATAACAATCGATCATAAAGTGACCATCAACCATGATTTAGGGTCAACACAGTAAGGTAACATATAACCGAGATGGTTCTTGCAGTCGCTAAAAGCTAGAAAAATATCAATTACATGGGCATGACCTGCGCATGAAGCACGCAGTCTTGCCTAGACAGCAGAACTGGCAAAGACTGCTGTTGTACATCAGTTGGTATAACATAACCTACTTCTTCAGCCCTGAAAAAAAAAATGAGAACACGATGAAATATAAGAGATAGAAAATAGAACTCTGAAGGGCGTAAGTGAGCTTGAAACAAATTGGGACCCTCACTATTACATGAACTAAGGATTTACCAGAGACAAGAGGTGTTAAATGCCAGTACTAGTTTCAGTAATTTCAAGATTAAAATTTGTTTGTAATGGGCAATTTCCCAAATTGGTTTCAACTAGAATGTAATTAGAAATAATAGCCAATTGATTCAGTGTGTGGGGAGAGCAGTTCAGCGACAATGGACAGGTTGCACAGTTACACGGCCTCAACTAAGACCTATTTCATTTGAATGAGAACAGTTGATCAGATTTTTGTAGTTCAGCATAGTACCTCATTAGTATGGTATCAGGCACACGGCCATGGCAAAGCTCCTTGAGAGTAAGAGTAAGAGTGGGAGAAGCTTCCTGTGCTACGTCATGAGCTCGGCATGAGAGAGTAGAAGCTAGACTTGGAGAAAAGAGAGGAGGAGGAGGAAGCGGGGAGAGGCGAAGCTGGCGCCACGGCCTTGGTTTAGGATTCGGATGGTTCTTTTGGGAAGATGAGGAAGAAAGGATAGCGAAGGCACAGCGAGAAGTACTCATGGCGAGAGCCATCGCTTGCTCTGGTTTAGAATTTAGCAAAAGAAAGGAAATGGTTTCGATTCGAATAAGGTCTCATTTTTATTAAGATCATGTACTGTATTAATGCCATCTTATAAAGGCCTACATGAACCGGACCGGGCTGAACCGGACCGGGTCGAGTGCATGAAGTTCATAACACGATGCCGGCCATATAATGCAAAATTGGAAGGGTCACATCAAAGCCCATTTTCTCTTTCAGAAGTGGTCCAAGTTGAAAGACTTATAATGCGCTTGATCCAATTGAATTGACATCGGGTCAACTCAAGAAAGGACACTCACTGAGAAAAATATAGTTAAAATCAATTTTATTTTCCTCTAAGAAAGAAATATGTACACATCTAGTTAGTTGTTCATGGGTCCCAAGTTCTTAATGTTATGTATTTATTTATTATAAGATAGTAACTGATTAAATAAAATTAGAAATTGAGGTTGCATTTTACATATTTCCAAATTCTGGCGTGGGCCGCAGAGGCATCACATGGCATGATGGCATCACGATTCATGCACAGAATATACACAGCAGCACGAGTTTGTTGGGTAAAGTGAGGTGTCAATCTTCCATCATAAAACCTCAAACCTCAAATCTTCCATCATCGTTGTCTTCAAATCCAGTGTCTGATATATTATATGAAGGTAAACAAGATATTTTAAGTTATTACGGACCATTAAATATATTAAGATTCACAGTATAATCAAGATCGAACGATTTGAAGTGATTCAAAATATCTAGTATATCTATTTTTGATGTACTAAGTTCTTCCTTTTTTATTTAAATGTGCAATCAGTGATGGATATGATTGGAAACCAAAGTTTGTATACTATCTCTTTTGCTTTAGACCCCAAAATTATCCATAATTGTAAACATTTCTTTTTTATGGGGGTCTATTTATAGTCCAATGCAGCTGCTATATATTGGATTCTCTCATGTACAAAAATTTTATTTATTCTTTCTTCTGCCTTGATCTTGTGTGGTTCTTGGTGCTGTATCTCATGTTCGCAGATGCTCCAAGTGGTCCTCTTATGTTATTTAAATGTCAATTAAGTTTCTAGAAGTGACAGAAAGCATCTTTGATCTTAGTCTTTCATAAATTTGATCAATGGATCAGATTGGGTCATTTGAATCTTGATCCATGTGCTGCACTCCTATTGATCAATTGAATAACTCTTGTCATTCAAGTGTTATTGAGTGACCTCAGCACTTTTGGCAAGACTTTAGAACCTTCCAAGATCGTTGGAGACTAGTGTTGACCCCATCGAGCATTGCACATGCACCATTCGAAGGCCTTGATTTGAGTTTCACCATTTGGGCTTCATTTCAATCTCAATTAACATCAAGCTTGCTTAATTGGATGTTGCCAAGCTAATGCACACCTCCATTTGGTCTGAGACATCCCAATTGTTCCAATTCAATATCTCATTTTGGTACCGAGTGATTGCATGAGTGATCTCTCCATCCAATCACTTGCAGATTAAATTGAGCATACCCCTGAGATCGTGAGACTCACAGGAACATACCAAGCATCTTGCCTTAAGTTTTAGTGCCCTAATTTGAGAGTTTGAGTTTAGTACCGACACTTTTCCTTTGAACTTTACTCCTGGTTCTTTGAGATGCATTTGCAACAATGATGCTCTTCATGTTCTTCTCACTTTTCTTTTTTGATTGATATATGACTTGCAGACTGAAGCTAAAAGATTGGAAAGTTGCATATCGATCGAAGAGCTTCATCTTTGAGGCTGAGTAGTAACAGATCGAAGGAAGAAGAAAAGAGAGGGCACTTGGATCATACACGTGGCACAGATCTGACGATTGTGTTCTTATTCTCTCTCTTCTTTTGATCTGGTCAATGATATAGAATTTGTGCAGGAGGGATTTAGCTTTGGTGTGTTATTGACAAGGTCAGGAATTAGACCTCAGACAACATTGGTTAAGGGGACTGACAAGGTGAGGTTTACAAGTCAGGTTTAATGAGACATAACCCAATGACCTCCCTTGTTCTAATTTTGCACATACTTGGTTCTTGTGAGCCAAGATGCTGACAACCTCTATGATTTGCATTGGACTGTGTGATCCAAGCTCATTCAAAGTCCATATTTATTTGAGAATTGATATAGAAGCCCAAAATGCACCCAATTGATGTTTAATGCTTGGAAATTCGAATTTAATTTGTGCAAATCAGTTTTGAATTGTTTGGAGTCTCAAATGGTCGAATTTTTTTAGTGAAATAAAGCCCAAAATTTCGCAAATTTTCTATAGATTTATTTATATAACCAACTTCTATTGCGCTTTGACCCTTGGTTTATTTAGAAATGGTATATGTGATTATTTAATAAATGTGAAACCCACGAAATTTTTAAAACGAAATTAACATGATTTAAAACTTAATAAATGGTAAACAACATTTAATAATAATTAAAAAGAGTTTAATCTTCGTTTAATAAAGTTGATTTGAACTAAACCCTAAATTCATGAAAATAGTAGATCAACTCGATTCACTTAATCTAAAAATTCATATTTAATTTAAGAAACATGGATCTAATTTCAAATTAACCTAAGCATAGTTAACTAAAATAAACGGGGTCATTTCTGAACACTTACACAACGAGTCGACCGACTCGTTATATGCTTTAATTTCGTACAACACGAGAATGCGCACAAACCCCGGCCTCGAACAGTCAAGAACAAATAACTTAACTAATGAAGTGAACAAACGATCGTGTGTCACGTGCCTTGGATCCAACGAGTCAGAATCCTCGGGACAGTCAGAATCCCTTGACAGCAGCTCGCAATGCACCAGCCGCACAGGTGAGGTCACAGAAGATCCCACCAACACCCATTTTTCTCTCTTTCTTTTCTTTCCTCGGGACCCCGCACACATCCCTCTCTTTTTCCCCTCATGGGTCCCACCACATTCACTCCCTCTTTAATGCTCTCTCTCTCTCCTTTCTCTCTCGGCATTAAATGCATGTCTCTCTCACGCCCTTTCTTTTTCCCTCTGGTCTTCCCTTTCTCTCCTCTCGCTGGCTTTTATCTTCTCTTCTGTCACTTCTCGGCTCTCCCTTGTTGTTCTTTCTGTGTGCCATCGACACTCTTCAGAGTTCGTTTCCCCTCTAGTTACCTTACTGTGCGATGACCCCTATCCCTACTGTAGGGAAACGACCTGTTCCCTCTCTCTCTTTGACCATAAGCCCGGGCACTCGAGTGATCGTACGATATTTCTCCCGTTATACACGCACCTTGAGCTGTGCAGATCATCTATAAATACGAAGCCCCTCTTCCCTGCCTACGGTTACCATTTTTGGATCTCATGTGTTGAGGTTTAGACAGTGAAATTTGTCAAGAGGTAAGAGAAAGGAACTTGTTTCGTGGCAACCAGCGTAAGGCAGGGAGAATGAGGGAGCCCGGCGGGACGATCGTGAGCTCAGTCGCCTTGATTCAGTCACTGCCCTAGAACCCCGCTCGTTACTGGTAACTGACCCCTAGAATCCTTTTTTATGACTCTTAACTCGGTTTCTTTGCTTTTCTGCTGTTGTTTGTTGTTGTGTTGGTCGATTTTTGGTTGTTGTTCTGTTTGTGCGCTTTTGTCATTGTTGTTTGCTGTGTTGTGCACTATGTTGGCTGTTATTTCTTTGTTGTTTTGCTGAAAATGAACTGTGGGGAATATGACCCTGATGTGCTAACACCTTTGATGACAGGGGCCATCGAGCCACTGTCGGTGACCACCACTGGTATTGTCTAAATCTTGACCTGTGACTTAAAACTGAGAAAAAACTGGTAAATTCAGGATGAATGGGGTGTATTCTTTGGCACTCAGTGCCTTCTTGGTTTGTTGTGGTCGTCCGGTGCACTGGTAGTGTTACCATACCAGCACCTGGCATCTGTACCAGTGCTGGTACAGATTTTACCAGTGCTGGTAAAGGGGTTTTCGATGTAAGGCTTAAATGTGATTTTTTATTGTTGTTGGGTTGATGTTTTGTTGGATCTAACCCGAGAGAAGATTCTAGCCTAGAAGTGATGACTGGGCCAGTGGGGCTTGTTTGGTACTCTTTGGACCTTTCTGGATTAGTTAGTGGTTTCAAAACCAAATAAGCCTTTATGCCCTACTAGACCATTTCGAAATTTAATAAATGGGCCTCCGACCTTGATGTATATTAAAAAGGGATTTAAATTGTCTCGTTGGGGCCCATTGGGCCCAAAACAAATACTATGCGGAAAATAACAAAATGCTAAGACTTGTTTTAAGTGCTTTGGGCCTTAACCCTAATTTGGGCCGAGAGTTGGGTTTTAGAACAGATATTACAAAAATTGGTGGTTTAGCCCATAGCACTTAGTAACTAGACCCTAAAAGTTAAAAAGACCGAGAAAAGGTATAATGGGAAATGACGATTATAAGCCCGTGCAGCGAGAGCTACGGCGATGACATATGAGTCTCGGGCTTCCGATCCCACAGGATTAACACAAACAAAACATAACCTAAAATTAACCAACTTGTGTTTCTATATATTTTTCTATATTATATCTAGCACAAAACAATATAACGTATAATAAGCGACGTAGCTATATAGTAGGATAGTTGTTTAGGTACCGACAACGCATCTGACATAACGTTACTTGACTTACAATTATACGTAACGATTAAATTAAGTAAATAATTATAATAACATGATTAATCATTTATAAAACAAGTTAAATATAAAATAAGTATACATATATATATATATTAATAAAATATCACACACCACCAATCAAATTGAACTAAGTAAGATCATATATAAAATAATATATATTGATCAATTCCTCTATAGCGCAACGAATATGATGTACATCTAATTACACATGGAGCACACTTAAGTATGACTAAGTAACAATATATATATATATATATATGAGTATGGCTAGCGTGCTTCCATAAGCACTTCGGGTGAAACGCTTACGGGTCAAATTTTAAAATTTAGCATTCGAAATTTCGATTTAAATAGCTCAGTAATTTATTTATATCATAATCTTGCAGAATACAAAAAATTTCCATTTTTAGAATTTTCTAACTATGTCTAATGGTTTTTGAAAGTTGACCCAAAAAATAATAAAAAATACCTTAATTTATATGTCAAATAGGGTCATCTTTAAAAAATCATTAGACATAGTTAGAAAATTCTAAAAATGATTTTTTTTTGTATTCTACAAGATTATGATATAAATAAATTACTGAGCTATTTAAATCGAAATTTCGAACGCTAGATTTTAAAATTTGACCCGTAAGCGTTTCACCCGAAGTGCTTATGGAAGCACGCTAGCCATACTATATATATATATATATATATATATATATATATATTGATCAATTTCTCTAAAGCACAGTAAATACAATACGTATAACATATCGACTAAGTGACATTTAAATACAATACGATACAATATAATACATATAATACATTACATATATGTATATGTATAGACAACATTAATACAATGCACACAATATATATATACATAATTATGACTAAGTAATATTATATAAATCAATCTCTTTGTTACATTTAAATTCAATACATATAACATACACACACTAACGATTTAGTAAATGTTTAATCACAATAACCTATATCGATCAATTTCTCTATAAACACATAGATAATATATATATACACATATTAGTTGATATTTAACTCACTATTTTTCTTTCTTCTTTTTGTTAATTTAATAATAAAAGTGCACAACTAAATGTGGTTGAATTTACAACATGCTTGCTTCGTGCTATTCGTTTATCGTTGTCTTGTAGGATGACGTCTTAACGACGTAGTTTTGTTATAGAAGTAATAAGCACATAAGTAAGACCTTAATTAAATAAATAAATAAAAGTGAGCATTGGAATAATGAAATAGAAAATTGTAGGAATAGAATTCTCACACTTTCGGTGCAGACAGGACACTGCACCGAGAATTGACTAAGTAAACATAATAAAGGTATTATATTAGGAGCATCAAGGACGTCTCAAACGCCTGTACCTTTTTGTACTTTCATTTCACAATTAATCCTTTGACTAATTAAACAAACCCGAAATAAATGAATAGGAGACCTAGTCGACTCGGACCCACACACAGGGGACGAGACTGACGCAGCTGCCTACGGCGCTGAGGTCAGCGTGGACGCAGCAGACCCTCCGTTAGAGTAGCTCACGCCTCATTCCAGGTGTGGATTCCTGGGGATTATATTCCTTTCTCTTTTAATTAGGACCTACCAGTCTTACCTAAATTGAACTGCGGTACCAAACTACCAACAATAACTAATCAGGCTCGTAGAACTTGAACTGTTCATGATTGCATACCGGTAACTGTACCAACTATTGAGACAAACCTGCATCTCATGTCATATGCATTTCATGTTGCATATAAGATCCGATATATGGATCGTATTAGGCTATTAGACTACTTATAGGTAGATGCATACAAATATTATATATCTATACTCGTCGGGAGTAATGAGAGTCGGGCCGGTGGTCACCAGCCGGATGTGTGGCGTGAGGGCATCGTGACGGGTGGATTACGTACGGTAAGCGGTTTCGCCCGTGGGGTCCCCCCGTCGGGATGTCTTCATAGACATTCGGCTTATGCTCATCAAACGTGATCATCACTTGATGGCGCGTAGTTCCAGTTTGAGAGTTTCATTTTTAAAGATCCTTATTATTATATAATATTATAATATTCCCTCTCTGAGTGATTAAGGTTCGGTTTCTCAGTTTAGAGTATGCGTGTCATATGTGAAGTATTGGAGCTATTCCGTTCTTTATATATTTCTATTAGCCGATATTTGAGATCTCTAAATATTCGAAAGGGTTCCCCTAATAACTCCTAGCAAGTAATGGGGAAATTTGGGCCTCCCCTTGGCTTTAACTAGTACAGGGAGTTCCCTTTTTATTATTATTCAAACGGGTAGTCGGTTCCTTATTTCCGTATGACGGCTGAGACCGAGAGTTTATGTTTATTATTTTCTCTTTGTAAGGTAGGCTTCTCGGTTCGCTTTTGATCGGGTGTGTGCTTTTATAGCCGCTCTATTTTTACCAGGGCATTTTGTTCTGGAAACTCAGAATTAAGTTAGATTGGCGGCTGATATACTAGACCCGTCTAACGATACCCTTAGATTTGGCAGCTGACATACTAGACCCGTCTAAGGGGGCGAATCCTGAAGTCCTACACCCGGATCTTTCCTTAAAATTTGATTCTTTGAACATTTGTCTGGGAGTTTGATGTATTTTCATACTAGTATTGTATACTACTATTCCTCATAAATATTTTGGATTTCTTACTTGTATCGTCTCTTTGGATAGATTTAGATATTTATTTGAATTGAAAAATGGTTAAAACAAAATATAAGTTAGGTGTAGTATATTGATATATTTAATCTCAGTAAATGTGATTGGTCCAACTTTGAATCGGATATAATTCCAAAGGCTGGACCTAAATCCACACTGAGTAAATTTTTATAATTTACTCACGTTCCACGGTTGGTTGTGGGGTCTAGGTAAGGAGCAGGAGTTACCTGAAGTTAAACGAGAGTGTAGGATGGTGTATCCAGGCGTCCTCCGTTTTGATCTGATCCTTGTTTTGTTTTACTTTCTTTTGTTAGGAGTAGTTTGTAGTAGGTTAGTAAGGTCGTTCCCATGCCCTTTGATGGGGTCGTCCTCTCATATATGTATTTTATTTTTCATTTTGCTTTCGCTGAAAAACTTTGTACAGATCCTGGATTAGATATTTATATATTTGTTGGATGTTTATGTATTGTGTGTTCAATGTGTGTGCTTTTTCATAAATTAAGTATTATAAATAAATCTTATTTATATTTTTGGGTGGCCAATTAAGCCTTTCGTGTACTTAACATCGAGTACACGTGGCGGGATTAACACCCCTAAGCTTGCTATTATTTGTGGGGTGTGACACATAAACACTTCATAAAATCTTTGAGCAATATTCTTGAGTCTCCATTGCACTTGTTGGCCCTTTGATGAGGTCTTGGGTAATTTTGCACATGGGACCTTGGATTTTCCAAAATTAAACTAGCCTTTCATTTGATCCCCTTTGATGCTCTTTGATATGCTTATGTCTTTCTTTATTCCCACATTATTTTTTGAGGCTAATAATTGGTACATTTTCAAGTGCCAACAAAAGTCACCCACCAGTGAGGTTTATGAGAGTCCTGAACTCGAAGAAGCTTCTCTAGTGCATCATTATTCTCTTATTTCAATGGTAGCTAACACCTAATTTTGTTCATGCAAGTGTTGAGGTGTGTGTTGATTGGTGAAGATCCTTTAGTAAGGAGCAAGAGTCTGATTTCTCTATAGCCTTCTTGGTATCTTTCAAGGTACACTAATACTTCTCCTCCTTAAATGAAGTCGATTAGGATAGCTACTTTATTGAAAGCAGGAAAATTGGATACATTGATTGGGATTGCTTGGTTTTTCATGAGAGGTGACCACCCTCCTTGTGATATGATGTTCTTGGTGAGTCCTTGAGAGGTAACGAACCTCTTTTAGTTTTGTGTGCCATTTTGCACAATTGTTCCCATTTGTTGTCGAGATGTTTGGTTGTCCCTCGGATTGGGGTTATTGGATTCCCAATTGTCTTTGGATTGGGTTGAGGCATTTCAAGGTGCCACTCACATTTCATAGGTCAAGGCATGTGGGCCAAGTACTTTGGTAATGTCTGGGATGTTATTGGTGTGCTCATGACAGGTCACCAACCTGGTTATCACCCGATCATTTCTGGGTTTAGGATGTGCTTCTGGTGTGTTCATGACAGGTTACCAACCTGATTATCACACGATCATTTCTTAGTTTAGGATGAACTTCTGGTATGTTCTTGACAGGTTACCAACATGATTATCACCCGACCATTTCTGGATTTAGGATGAACTTATGGTGTGTTCTTGATAGGTTACCAACTTGATTATCACCCGACCATTTCTGGGTTTAGGATGAACTTCTGGTGTGTTCTTGACATGTTACCAACCTGATTATCACCCGACTATTTCTGGGTTTAGGATGAACGAGTACTTGAAAATTATACAACCATTTCTGGGGTTAAGGATCAACTTCTGGTGTGTTCATGATAGGTTACCAACCTGGGCAAGTTACTCGTGTTAGGTAGTCGTTATAGAGTGCGTAACGAGAACCAAAATAAAGTAGCTGACTATCTTAGGTGTCAAGGTACTTCTGGTGTGTTCATGACAGGTTACCGACCTGTACAAGATCTTGAAAGTTATCGGACCATTTCTGGGTTTAGGATAAATTTTCGATTTGTTCATGACAGGTTACCATTCTAGAAAGATTCTCGTGTTAGGTAGTCATCACGGAGTGCGTAACGAGACCCCAAAGCAAAGTAGAACTTGATTTGCTTCTCGTCCTTGAATACACCAAGGATTCGAGACAAGTCTACCTTTCAGATATCTTTCTTTGACATCAATTCTTGAGTTGGGTGTGGGTGCGACTCGATTTTGCTTCTCGTCCTTGAATACACCAAGGATTCGAGACAAGTCTGATCTTCCATTTATGGGATTCCATTTAGGGGATACGACTTGATATTGCTTCTCGTCCTTGCATACACCAAGGATTAGAGACAAGCTCGTCATTTTCATTTTCTTTTTTTGGTAGGAGTGTTGGCCTTCTTGATCCTTGAATTGATGTAGATATCATTTCGTGCAACTTGATTTGTTTCCCGTCCTTAAATACACCAAGGATTCGAGACGTCTGATCTTCCATTAGGGGATTCCATTTAGGGGATACATCTTGGTTTCACATCTCATCCTTGCATACATCAAGGATTCGAGACAGCTCGTCTTTTCATCTTTCTTTGTTTTGTTCATGACTCGGTTTGCTTCTCGTTCTTGAATACACCAAGGATTTGAGAAAAGTCTGATCTTCCATTACGGGATACGGCTTGGTTTTGTTTCTCGTCCTTGCATACACCAAGATTCGAGACAAGTCCATCTTTTCATTTTCTTTCTTTTGTTCATGACTCGGTTTGCTTGTCGTCCTTGAATACACCACGGATCCGAAATAAGTCTAGTCTTCCATTTAGGGGATACGGCTTGATTTTTATTACCCATCCTTGCATACACCAAGGATTCAAGACAAGTCCATCTTTTCATTTTCTTTCTTTTGTTCATGAATCGGTTCGCTTTTAGTCCTTGAATACACTAAGGATTCGAGACAAGTCTGATGTTCCATTTATTGGATATGGCTTGGTTCTGCTTCTCGTCCTTGCATACACCAAAGATTCGAAACAAGTCCGTCTTTTCATTTTATTTCTTTTGTTCATGACTCGGTTTGCTTCACGTCCTTAAATACACCAAGGATTCAGGACATGTTTGGTTCTCCATTTATAGAATATGGCTTGGTTTCACCTCCCGTCCTTGAATACACCAAATATTTGGGACAAGCTCGTCTTTCTTGTTTTTTTTTTCTCCCTTTTCTTGGGTGGCATGCTCATTTCATCTTCGCACATGATTTGCTTTTCATTTTTTGTTTTAGCTTTGATTATGGCGCTTCGAGATTTCCACTTTGAGTGCATTGGTGAGCTCGATTTTGGCTCCATGGGGGATTTTGGCTCTTTGACTCTTGTTACTCGACTGACCGCAGGAGAGGTCTACATGGATCATGAGCATATACTTCGTGCATGTCCTTTTGCAGGCTCGCTTCTTAATTGCCCGTATGGTCTCCGACTTGGATTTTCGTTGGGAGGAGGCAGTTGGATTTAGGGGTTATACCTTGGATGCGGTGCTGGGTCCACTCGAGTGGACTCATTGTATGTTGCTCAGGCGGAGAGATCACTTAGAGGAGGTCGGCCTCTACCACTCTGTATTTTTCATCTTTGGGTATAGGCACTATGACGTCGTGTTTCGTGCTTGTACATGTTGTTGGAACTATTTGACCAACATCTTTCTTTTGGATGCAATGGAGTTGACTCTCACACTTCTTGAGATCGGTACTTCGACTGGTTTTCCGATCCATGGAGCACACTACAGGGAGGTTGATTTTACGCGAGAGGACATGTCTCGGCCTCATCTTGGTGGCAGATTTGCTACCCTCGGGTCTTGAGGAGGGTATATGAGATTCATTGGTCTTTGTTGGGAGGAGATTCCTCCAGTTCTCTGCGTACGTAATCCGCCCGTCGCGATGCCCTCACCAAACATCCAGCTGGTGATCACCGGCCCGACTCTCATCAATTTCGACGAATATATATATATATATATATATATATATATATATAGAGAGAGAGAGAGAGAGAGAAAGAGAGAGAGATAGGCTAAGGTGCTCCATGGAGCACCAAACCCCTAATGCTCCACACCGTATCTTCAATTTAAAAATTCCAACGACCGATCTGAACCGTTGAACATGATCTACATATTGAAATCTACTTGGAGATTTAATTTTATATTTTTTTGAATTTTTTTGCTATTTTTTAGAGAGGTAGGAAAATTGCAATTTTTGTTGGTCCAGAGACCGTTTGATTAGCAACTTTTCTACCTCTTTAAAAAAATAGCAAAATTTTTTAAAAAAATGTAAAATTCAATCACCAAGTAGATTTCAATATGTAGATCATGTTCAACGATTCGAATCGGTCATTGGAATTTTCAAATTGGATAAAACGAAGGTGGAGCACGAGCGATTTGGTGCTCCATGGAGCACCCTAGCCTTTTTATATATATATATAATATTTTATACGCATCTACCTATAAGTAGCTAATAGCCTAATATGATCCGTATATCGAATCTTACATGCAACATGAGATGCATATGACATGAAATGCATGTTGGTCTCAATAGTTGGTACAGTTACCGGTATGCAATTATGACAGTTCAAGTCCTACGGGCCTGATAAATAAAAGGAATATAAGCCCCAGAAATCCACACCTGTTAACCACGGCTTGCGGCGTTGATATCTACGCGATTACTTTGGGGAATCTCTACAGCGCCATCGACAGTGTCAGTGTCCACAGTGTCCATAAACCACCTTGTCTTTCACAGCCGGATATCAGTTTACTAACTTCCTATTTGACATTAGGGTTTATCAGTTCAATATATTGTAGATTCCTTAACTTACGAAATTAGATAAGACAAAGTCTAGACGTTAAGACGTCCTTGATGCTCCTAATATAATTTTCATTATTAGTTTTACTTAATCAGATCTCGGTGCAGTGTCCTGCCCATACAGAGGGTGTGAGAATTATATTCCTACAGTTTTCTATTTCTTTACTTAGTGCTCATTTTTAGTTTATTTATTTAAGTAGAGTCTTAATTATGTGCTTACTAATGTTCTGACATAACTATGTCGTTAAGACGATATCCTATAGAACAACAATAAAGGAATAGAACGAAGCAAACATGTTGTAAATTCAACCACTTTTTAGTTGTGCACTTTTATTTTTAAACTAACAAAAGAAGAAAGGAAAATAGTTAGTTAATAATAACTAATACGCGTATATTTATATTATTTATGTGTTTATAGAGAAATTGATCAATATATAAGTTATTGTGTTTAAAATTTTACTTAGTCATTATTATGTGTATATTATCTATTGTAGTTAATGTGACATAGAGAAATTGATCAATATATATATTTATTCTTATATTGTTACTTAGTCATATCTGTGTACGTTCCATATGAAATTAGATGTATTGTGAATGAGGTGTGATATAGAGAAATTGATCAATATATATTATTTTATATACAATTTTACTTAGTCCAATTTTGATGGTGTTGTGTGATATTTTACTAATATATATATAGAGCATCGCTAAAATAATATGCATAGTACACCTCATTTCGTACTATGCATATAGATATAGGTCAATAAATTGAGATTTAAGTTGCTCAATAAATTCTTCATGTGAAAATATTGTAGGAAAAAAAATTATGATTTTTAGAGCTTTCTTGCTATTTTTTAAATATTTTTTAAAAACAGTCCAGATTTAATACTACAAAAGTGTCATTTCTGGGCTGTTTTTAAAAAATATTTAAAAAATAGCAAGAAAGCTCTAAAAATCACGAAATTTTATTTCCTACAAGATTTTGATATGAAGAATTTATTGAGCAACTTAAATATCAATTTAATGACCAAATTAAATACAAATGACCCCATAGTACGTTATGTGGTGTACTATGCATATTATTTTAGCCATGCTATATATATATATATATATATATATATATATATATATATATATATATATACATATTATATATACATATTATATTTAACTTGTTTTACAATTAATTAATAATGTTATTATAAGTATTTAATTAATTTAATCGTCACGTATAATTTGTAAGTCAAGTGTCGTTATGTCAGATACGATGTCGTACCTAAAAAACTATCCTATTATATAGCTGAGTCGTATACTAATCGCTATAGTATATTTGTGCTACATAATATAGAAAAATATATAAGAAACACAAATTGGTTAATTTTATTTTATGTTTGGTTTGTGTGTTAATCATGTGTGGGGTCGGAAGTCCGTACTCATGCGTCATAACCGTAGCTCATGTTGCACAGACTATAAATCGTCATTTCTCTGTTATACCTTTCTCGGTCCTTTTTATAATTCGGGCCTATTTATTAAGTATTATGGGCTAAACCTACTAGTTGTGTAATATATGTATAACACCAACTCGGTCCAACTAGGGTCAAGGCCCACAATACCTAGAACTATTTTATTTACTTATTTTATTTTTATTATCCAACAAGGGTCCATAGGGTAAATGGGCCAAAAGCCCATTTACCATTAAATTCAGCAAGGGTTCGATAAGGGTCCATCGGGCTTTTAAAGCCCAAAGCCCATTTTAATACAACTTGTCAATTCTTCTCTTAAGTCTATAGAACCCGACAGAAAATTCACTTGGGCCCAGGCCTCAATTCTGGGCCCTTTCTACTTACCAGAAAAACAATAGAGAAACCCAGCGGAAGAACCACTGTGCTGATGCTGGCAAATCAGCACAGTAACCAGGCTGGTACCAGAACCCATTTCCCCCTTTTATTTGTGCACATATCAGAGATTAACCTGAATGCCATAATGCCAAGCATCAGACCCCCAACAAATCAATTGATAAGGTACCAGTAAAGCAATAGTACCAGATTGTCCCAAAATAACCATACTTAAACAATTAGTCAATTTCTTAGGCCCAGCAAGGTATTCTAGCACAATCAGATCTAGCATCAAAAGAATAACCCCCAGCAATAGGTTTCTAGGGGTTTGAATTTGTAATAAACCATAACAGAAACCAACTACAACAGTGGCTCGATGGCCACTGTTATCACATCCTCTAGATTGAACAATTGACAGCAAAAACAATCACACAGCAAGGATTGAAGCAACAACACCTTGCCAGTACCCAAAACAGCTCAAACAGAGAGACAATAAGCATTCAAACAGCAAAGCAAAAACAGAAGTAATGCATCTCAGGATCTCGAAATTACCAAAAGGGGACAAAGCGACCAGAATAGAATGAAAGGTAGTTGGGGGTCACAGCCAAGACAGATCACTCCTGTGCCGGCCCTTCTCCTTCCTCTTACTCCCCCTCTAGAGCTTCGGCTCTTGAAATAAACTTTTAAATGCCAACACAGATCAGAAATAAAGTACTCAGATCAGAAACACTTCTCGTAGTTAGATAAGATGTTTTGGAGTGTTTTCTTGATTCTTTACTGCCCATAAATGAAGCACCCGCACGTGAAGCACTTAGAGTGGTATGTTATGCTTCTTCGTAGTGTTTTAGTGAATGATTATCACTATTAAGTGAAGTATTCTAAAAAGAAACATTTATCGTAGTAGGATATGATGTTTTGTGGAGTTTTCATGAGTGTTAACCCATTAATGAAATACATAGATCAGAAACACTTATCGTAGTAGAATATGAAGCCTTGTGTAATTTTCTTGAAAATGTTACCATCCATAAATGAAGAGCTCTAATCTCTAATCAGAAACACTTCTCGTAGTAAGATAAGATGCTTTGTGGTGTTTTCTTGAATGGTTACAACCCATAAATGAAGTACTCAAATCAGAAATACTTCTCGTAATAGGATAGAATGCTTTGTGGTGTTTTCTTGATTGTTACCGCCCATAAATGGTGTACCCGAACATGAAGCAGTTAGAGTGTTATTCTATGTTTCTTCGTGTTTTAGGAATGGTTACCACCCTTAAGTGAAGTATTCAAAAAACAAACACTTCTCGTAGTAGGCTACAATGCTTTGTGGGGTTTTCTTCAAACGTTATCATTCGTAAACGAAGTAATTTGTTCTTAAACACTTCTCATAGTAGGTTAAGATGATTTGTGGTGTTTTCTATAATGGTTACCACCCATAAATGAAGTACTCTAATCAGAAACACTTCTCGTAGTAGGATATGAAGCCTTGTGCTATTTTCTTGAAAGGTTACCACCCATAAGTGAAGAACTCTAATCAGAAACACTTCTCGTAGTAAGATAAGATGCTTTATGGTGTTTTCTTGAATGGTTACAATTCATAAATGAAGTAATCAGGTCTGAAACACTTCTCTTAGTAGGATAATATATTTTGTGGTGTATTCTTGAATAGTTACAACTCTTGCATGAAGTACTCGGACATGAAGCACATAGATGAGTATTCTATGTTTTTTTGTAGTGTTTTGATTGAATGGTTACCACCATTAAATGAAGTACTCGAAGAAGAAACACTTCTCGTAGAAGGATACGGTGCTTTGTGATATTTTCTTGAATGTTTACCACCCATAAATGAAGTACTCAGATCAGAAACACTTATCGTAGTTGGATAAGATGTTTTGGGGCATTTTCTTGATTCTTTACTGCTCATAAATGAAGTACTCAAACATGAAGCACATAGAGTGGTATTATTCTATATTTGCGGTGGTGTTTTAGTGAATGGTTACCACTCTTAAATGAAATATTCGAGGAAGAAATACTTAAAGTTGTAGGATTTGATGTTTTGTGGAGTTTTCATGAGTGTTAACCCATTAATGAAGTACTTGGATCAGAAACACTTCTCGTAGTAGGATATGATGCATTGTGTTATTTTCTTGAAAAGTTACCACCCATAAATGAAGTACTCTGGTCAGAAACACTTCTCGTAGTAAGATAAGAGCTATGTGGTGTTTTCTTGAATGGTTACAACCGATAAATGAAGTACTCAGATCAGAAACACTTCTCGTAGTAGGATATAATGCTTTGTGGTGTTTTCTATAATGGTTACAACTCATAAATTAAGTACTCTGATCAGAAACACTTCTCAAAGAATGATAAGATGATTTGTGGTATTTTCTTGAATGGTTAACACCCATAAATGAAGTAAACTGATCTGAAACACTTCTCGTAGTAGGATAAGATGCTTTGTGGTGTTTTCTTGAATGGTTACCATTCATAAATGAAGTACTCAGATCAGAAACACTTCTCGTAGTTGGATAAGATGTTTTGAGTTGTTTTCTTAATTCTTTACTGCCCATAAATGAAGCACCCGGACATAAAGCACTTAGAGTGATATTCTATGCTTTTTCATGGTGTTTTGTTCTTGTCGAGTGAACTCTCTGGTTCAGCGGATTCGACCTTGAGTCTGTGAATCGAATCAAATGATTTGATTCGACATTGGGGTATTTTGTTCACAAAAAATAGTTTAAATATTTTTATTGAAGAAAATAAATAAGTTCAAATTCGTGGCAAATTTCAAATAAGATGTAATGTAGGGTAGCATTTTTCAAAGGATGCATTGATGGGCGGATTCAGAATTTTCGTCAAAAAAGAACAAGAACTATCATTTTTTTTTTCCAGAAAAGCAAAATGATACACATTCTAAATATACATGATTATTTTACAAAAATTATAAACATAAAGCTCTGGTTCTGAATGGCTGAATACATTATAAGATGACAAAAATCTAAGCTTCATGCCAAATCCTCTATTTATTTAGTATAGGTCTAAACTAACAAGAGAGTTTAATTATAAAAAATAAAAAATCGAACCACGCCATGTGATTGAAAAAAAGAACAGGATAGCATGAAACTGAATCTTTTACATCCAAAGACCAATTAACCATCTGATTTAATCCAACGGTTTAGATCGCAATGCCAGCTGATGTGGACCACACCCACTAACAAATAATAGGTCCAAATACCACCTACCTAGGCACCGAATTACATCAAGAGGTTATCTTATCTAGGCAAGGCATTGCATACACAAATAACAAAGTTTTGCTCTGATATGCACCGAATTCGTAATTTATTAAATTTAAACCTCGCCAACAAAATACTCTTTCGAGAGGTTGTATGATTGTATCTAATCTATATGTACCGATAAAGGAAAAAAATGTCATCGTAACTTCATTAGGCATGAGATGTGAGTCTGACAACATGGCCCACTTTCCCAAACGGCTATAATGACGCGCTTTTTTTTGTACAGATGTAATGTAATAACATTATAATTTATAACACAGAGATACGATACCGACGTACCGTCTCTTCTTATAGAGAGAGAGAATAAAAAAGGCGAACAGAAAAGACAGTCTAACGCCAGCAAAGCATAGAAAGAGGAGAGAGAGAGAGCGATAGAGAGAGAAAAAGAGATAGAGGGGAGCGTCGAGAGAGAGAAGATCACCGCCGTAAGATCACTTGCGGTGATCGAATCTCGATCGATTCGGATTCTTCCCAGAGAAGGGGAGGGGGTTCTCCTTTTCGCAATTTTTATTGCGAGGAGATTCGAGTGCTTTTACGAAAATTTGGACAAATTTTCTTGTAAGATGCAAGATGCGGCGTATTGCAATTCCAAAAAGACGGACGGTCTATGCGAGGAGATGTGCGGTCGGGTATGTTTCGTGTTGATAAATTTGGTTTTTAGATCTAGTCTGGTTTCGTTCATTGCCTAGAAATTCAATTGGAACCTGTGGAAATTTAGTATTGATTTACGATATCTGGTTTCTTGCATACGATGACTGTGTTGTATGCGAAATGGAGGTCCCCTATTATTGTACTTTGAACTAAAGTATGCAAGATTTGGAATCTTGATCTGTGTCAGAATGGCTTTGTTTGAATTCTTGCTATCATTTTGTAGACGTGGGCTTGCTAATTTGATACCGTCCTATGAACTCGCTAACCCTAGAAATATAACGCTTCTTCATCTTTTCTGATTCTTTGTTCAGTATAATGTTAGTTGTTATAGCCCTGGTTGTACCATTTAGCAGTTAGTACTTTATTTTCATTCGTATCATCAATCTCTTGGGTAAAATACAGTTAAATTCAATTTAGAGAGATCTTTCAATTCTAAAGGTAATAACCTGGATCAGGAATGCCAATAATCTGCTTCAGAATGAGAAAAAATATTTCAAAATTATAGAAACAAAGTGGCTATCTTTTGAGAATTAACTACATGTTTACCAGATTTGAACTATTTTCTTGTCTTTATGCTATTTTCTGGCATAGAAAGCATTGATGTTTACACCTTTATTGTATGTTTGCAATTCATGCTGAGTCAGTTCACAATAAGCAGCCATCTTTTCCTTTTACAAATTGAACCCATGTCTTATCTTTGCAGACTAGATTAGATTGCATTGATCCCTTCTAACACCCAACTATTTGGAGGATTGCATTAAGCGGGAAAAATGGTCCAAATTTGCCCTAAACATGAGAAAGTCCGTTCAAAGCTTGTTCACTAAATTTAGAATTGAACTGCTGAGCCTGCAAATGGTTCACTTAATGTTGTTTAATTTGGGTTCGTTGTAGTGGAAAGCGGAGTGGGTTGGGTTAAGGGGTAATTTTGTCAACACCTGAAATTTTAAAATCCACAGCCATTTGTAATTATTTGACTGAATAGTTCAATACGGGTTTACCTGGAGCCAAGAAAGAAGATGAAAAAGAGAGGAAATTTAAGAAAATTTGATCGGAAGGTCCAGGACTATTAAAGAGATTAGGAAGTCTTGAAAATTGACATGATGGTCCTTTTCCACTGCATCTGTCTAGTACTCTTCTGATTCTTGTTATTCAGAAATTATTTATAAAGATTAAGTGTTAGTTGCAGGTATATGCAGAATGTTGTGTTGTTCACACTCTGGATATTTGAATTTTGGTGCAGTCTACTATTGCTGCTACTTCTTAAACTGTTCACTCTTACAACTGAGACATTTTAAATTATTGGTGTTTTTTTTATTCTTGTTCTCTTGCAAATGTCTTACATGTATTATTGTTCCAAAGGTGGCATCACATCAATTGTATGGTTGCATTATGGTTCTTACATTATTTGGTCCCAGTTTTATGCTTGGCTTCTCTGATCCGGCACATCTCTTGTAACTTCCTTTTCAGTGCTTCTGTAGTTTTCCTTTGTAGCCACTATATGCCAGCATCTTCTCATGTGTTCGTTTTTCGTTTTTTCTCCTTGTTGCAGTTAAAACAGGGTTCACGAGCTGCAATAAGCATCTCCCGGTTGCGATGCGCCTTGCGGGATTTTGACATGAAGGCCCTTCTCCTCCTCTTCATCTGCATCCCGACCATTGTCGTCGTGATCTATGTTCATGGCCAGAAAATCACTTACTTCCTACGACCCCTATGGGAGTCCCCACCCAAACCCTTCAACATAATCCCGCATTATTATAATCCTAATGTCTCCATGGAAACTCTATGTTCCCTGCATGGGTGGAAAATTCGTGAATCCCCAAGACGAGTTTTTGACGCAGTGTTATTTTCCAACGAACTTGACATGCTGGAAATCAGATGGAGGGAACTCAGCCCATATGTTTCGGAGTTTGTGCTGCTGGAGTCTAATTCAACATTCACGGGTATTGTGAAGCCGCTGAATTTTGCAAATAGCAGGGCTCGGTTTGACTTTGTCAAGTCCAGCCTGACTTATGGAGTGGTTGGGGGAAGGTTTGTGAAGGGAGAGAATCCTTTTGTGGAGGAATCATACCAGCGAGTGGCATTAGATCATCTTATTAAAATTGCTGGTATAACGGAGGATGATTTGTTAATCATGTCAGATGTGGACGAAATACCTAGTGGCCACACAATCGACCTCTTGAGGTGGTGCCAAGGTATACCTGACAAAGTTCATCTTCAGCTGAGAAACTATTTGTACTCGTTTGAGTTTTATTTGGATGATAAGAGTTGGCGGGCATCAGTGCATCGGTACCAGGCTGGTAAGACCCGGTATGCGCACTACAGGCAAACTGATCTCCTCTTAGCAGATTCAGGTTGGCACTGCAGCTTTTGTTTTCGCTACATCAGCGACTTTGTTTTTAAGATGAAGGCGTACAGTCATGTGGATCGCATTCGGTTTGCATATTTTCTGAACCGGAACCGGATCCAGGATGTGATTTGCAAGGGTGCTGATTTATTTGATATGTT